>ML818016.1:182735-206932 GCA_009831015.1 Picea engelmannii
AAAGTATGAAGCCTTAGTGTTAGGGTTAGAAGCTGCTAGGAGAATGAAAATTAAAAACCTCGAAGTCTTTGGTGACACCAAGATAATCATAAAATAGGTAAACTGATAGTACCAGGCCAAACATCCTAGGCTGAGGTCCTATAGGAATTGCATCTGGGATCTAATTGATAATTTCTTCTCTTCTGTCAAGGTTCTTTTCATTCCAAGAACTGAAAACCAACAGGTTGATGCGTTAGCCAAAGCAGCCTCAACATTCACACCTCCCACTGCGTTTAAACTAAAGTATCACATACAAATGAGGCACTGGCCTTCTATACCGAATAACATACATCATTGGAAAGTCTTTGAGGATGATGAACAGCTTCGCAAATTTTTGGAATCAATAGACGAGTTTTTCGAAATGCACGTTGACCAAGAAAACCAAAATGAGCCCAATTGGATCATGCAGGAAGGAGAGGATCCTTAAGAGTTTCAGGATAAAATAAAAAATCACCGAATTCTTGTTCTTAAAAATAACCAGATACCCAAGGGCCTGATTCCCTTGGAAAGATTATTCAATCAAGATGATATCCCTTCAAAATCCACCCTACAGCCTCAACCTGAAGAAGTTGAGGACTGTGACATAGGTACTACAGAAAACCCTCGGTTGGTGAAGCTCTCCAAATATATGTGCTCAGAAACCAAAAATAAATACGCGAAGTTTCTTAGAAAGTACAAAGATGTTTTCGCTTGGTCATATGAAGAGCTGAGAACATATGACACCTCTATGATCGAACATAAGATACCCCTGAAGCCTAGTGTCAAACCCTTTAGACAAAAACTCAGACAAATCAATCCTATTTTATTGCCCATGATCGAAATGGAAGTCAAAAAACTCCTGGATGCAAAAATAATTGTACCATTGAGATACTCTGATTGGGTAGCAAACCTAGTCTCGGTTAGAAAGAAAAATGGGGAAATTATACTGTGTGTCGATTTCAGAAATCTAAATAAGTCATCCCTCGAAGATAATTACCCCGTACCCAAAATTGATCATGTTTTAGAAAAAGTAGTTGGGAAAATAGGATGTCAATGATAGATGGTTTTTCCAGGTACAATCAAATCACCGTCTGTGAACACGATAAATAAAAGACAACCTTTAGCACCCCTTGGGGTACATTTATGTATGACAAGATTCCTTTTGGTTTAATGAATGCAGGTGCTACTTTCCAACGGGCTATGGATATCACTTTCATTGCCAAAAGAGACAAATTTTTGGTTATCTATCTTGATGATCTAACCATTTTTTCTAAATATGATGAAGATCATTTGATACATCTCAAGAAGACGTTTGAGAAATGCCGCAAGTTTGGTTTGTCTTTAAACCCCAAAAAGTCTCACTTTGCTATGCAAGAAGGTAAACTCTTGGGCCATATTGTGTCTTGAGATGGAATTAGAATTGACTCTAAAAGAGTTGAAGCTATAGACATAATAAATATTCCTAGGAATGTAAAAGAGATTCAGTCATTCTTAGGAAAAATAATTTTTTTGAGGAGATTTATTCCAAACTTTGTTGAAATCGTGAAATTGATCACAGATATGATAAAGAAAAATACTGAAGTGAAATGGATAGCAAAATCTAAAGCATCGTTCGCATGCATCAGAAAGGTTATAAGTGAAGCACCCGTACTAGCAAGCCCTGATTATCTAAAGGATTTTCTTATTTTCTCATTCGCCTCCGAACACACACTCACCGTGGTTCTCCGCGAAAAAAATGAAGAAGGTTTCAAGCAATCGATAGCCTTTTTTAGAAAAATTCTTAGAGACGTCGAACTTAGATATAATATAATGGAAAAACAAGCATATGCTATGGTGAAGGTGTTAAAGGCTTTCAGAACCTATGTGTTGCATTCTAAGGTGATTGTGTACGTACCCACTAGCTCCGTAAAAGATATTTTGGTTCAGTCCGACAGTGATGGAAAAAGAGGGTGGTGGCTTGCCAAAATTCAAGAATTTGACTTGGAGATCAAACCAATGAGACTAGTAAAGGGGCAAGGTTTAGCTAAACTCTTAGCTGAATCAAATTTCAGAGCTCTCAGAATAAATAGCTTAAACGGAGGTGAATAGTGTGTGGACTTGAATGAGCTCGATGAACAAATAACTGAAGTCAAAATAGAAGAGAATTTTGTTTCATAAGATTGGTACAAAGACATAGTGCCCTACCCATTGACCTTGAATTGCCCGAGTGACTTACCCCCATACAAAGCCAGAACGTTGAAGTTTCATGCTGTCAAGTACTGTATATCCAAAAGACAATTGTATTGGAAGGACCCACTTGGCTTCCTGTTGGTTTGTTTGGTCAAATCAGAAATAGAGAAGGTCATAAGCCAATTTCATGAAGGAGTGTGTGGAAGACACCATGCCTGGAGGGAAACGGCTTATAAGATCCTGAGGGCAGGGTATTATTGGCCCAAACTTTTTTGAGACGTCAATGCGAAGGTCCAAGCCTGCAACCCTTTCCAATTGTTCGTAGGTAATCATAAACTCCCAGCAATGCCATTGGTTCCAGTCAAAACGGAAGCTCCTTTTCAGCAATGGGGATTAGATTTCATAGGAAAAATTAATCCTCATTCTAGCGCTCAACATAGATGGATCCTAGCTGCTACATATTACTTCACCAAATGGGTGGAAGTTATTCCAAATAGAAGGGCTACAGAC
Organism: Picea engelmannii; assembly: GCA_009831015.1. Taxonomy (NCBI): domain Eukaryota; kingdom Viridiplantae; phylum Streptophyta; class Pinopsida; order Pinales; family Pinaceae; genus Picea; species Picea engelmannii. Next base: position 185,433 of record ML818016.1, read on the forward strand.
TCGGTGGTAATAGATTTCTTAGAAGAGAATATTTTGTCTAGATTTGGTTGCCCCCGAAAGATAGTCACAGATAATGCATAGGCTTTTAAATCTATGGCTATGGTTAGTTTTTGCCAAAAATATAATATTGTGCTTGGTCATTCCACGACATACTACCCTCAGGGAAATGGTTTGGCCGAGTCTTTAAACAAGATCCTAAACAATATAATTAAGAAAGTGTTGAGCGAAAACAAGAAATCTTGGCATGTGCATTTGAAATACGCTCTGTGGGAAAATCAGATAGGCACGAAAAAGTCTATCGGTACTTCTCCTTTCCAAATGGTGTATGGGATCGATGTAGTGTTACCTATAAATCTAGCACTTCCCATAATGAAACTTTGGCAAGATGAGAAGGAAGAACCAAATCATGTCACAAGAAGGATAAATCAGTTGATTGAAGTCCAACAGCACAGGGCCAAAGTAGACAAAAGGTTGCAGAAATACCAAGACGACATGAAAGCGTTATTCGATCGTAAAGCCAAAGACAAATATTTTCTCCCGGAATATTTGGTTTTAAAATGGGATGCGAGGGAGGACTCGGTAAAACATGGTAAATTCGATCACATCTGGTATGAACCATTCAAGGTAACATCTTCTGAAGGAAAAAATTCATTTCTGTTAGATAATTTGGACGGTAAAATCCTCAATGCCCCTGTCAACAAGCGTTATTTAAAACATTATATGGAATAATTGGTTTCCAAAATTCCCACTATATATACCATTTGATTTTCCTTTTTTCATAATTTCCTTTGGTAAGTCTAAAATCCCCGATACTCTTCGTATTGTTCCCTTACAGGATTTTGGCTGGCAGCCTGACAAGAGAAAGTAGCAAACAGGCAGCCTTATATCAGAAGATAAATTCGACAAAAATAGGCGATAAGTAAGATTTTCTATTATTTCAAAAGAGAACAAAAATGGTAAGGCAAAGGTGTGAATTCCAGAAAAGTCTATTTTTTCAAACAAAGGTTTTTTAAAAAAAGTGCGGTGATTGTCTCGTAAGTGTGATATGTCACTCAAAGAATGATTTCAAAATCTAGGCCCTAAGAGTTTCACCTAGAATAAGATAAGAGGTAATTAAAATAAACAAAGAGAGAAAAGCGTCTCCGAGAAAGTGTTCCAAGAGTTGGGTTTAATTCATGACCATTGTTTTTCGATTTCCAAGCCTTTCTCCGTCGCCCCTTTCTACCCTCGGTCTTTCCTTCTTAAAAGACCAAATATATTTCTAAGTTTCCCACAGAGAGAAAAGAGATCACGGATTAGCTTGCGAAGATGAAAAATAGTTCTTAAAAGGTAGACTAGTCCTCATAACTCCTCACTCTCCGACTAAACAAAGTTATGATTAGGCCAATCCTAACTCTCCTAGGTTTCTTAACAATTTTCTAAGGATTTAGGATTGCTCAAAGGAAGACCCCTGGAATTAATCTTCCCCTTTTTCCCTATGGACTAAGGTGCTTTGAAAGTTAAAAAAGGGTTGGCCCAGGGTAATCAAAGCAAGTTGACAGACCTACACTGCAAATTTTACACAGATACCATCCCTGGTATACTTACTACCACTGATTGCCCCCACTTCGTGTTCAAAAGGTAAAATATAAGACAGATGGTGAAAGGAAATTCATATTTGATTTCCCCCATCTAGTCCAAGAAGACGATGAAAGGAAATTCATTTAAATGATTGCCCTCGTCTCATCATTTAAATGCATAATTATGATTCAAAGTGGTGAAAGGAAATTCAGTAAAAAGGGACAGATAAATTCACTGGGGTACTGAATAGGCTCGCTGGCAGTGAAGCAATATCTAAGGTATCTGTAAAGCTATCATACATAATTTTCACTCTACTCTGGTTAGCTTCCTTTTCGAAACCAGATCTGCATCCCAAGTCCAGACAGGGCTCCCCAATTAAAAACATGAAATTTACTTTGTTTTATGCAAGCCAAAAGCCGCAAGATCTTTTGGATTCCATAGGATTGTCTTGATCATCTTAAAACAGACTTAAATTCAATAGCGAGAAGGAGAAGATCAATAATGGGGCTCCAGCTGAGTTTACAACGTTGAGAGTTTTGAAAATCTTTTCAGAAGTAAACACGAAATCTCTTTTTCCCACTGTATCCCCTTCCTAAGAAAGTTCTACAGAAAGAAGCCATTGACTCCATTTTCTCCTCGTCGCTACTGGAGCCGAGGTCCCCAATTGGAGCCTATGTTGAAACATTTATTAAATTTTTTATCTTCAAAACTAAAACCTTCCTTTTTCGAGTTTTATCTTTTTATAAAGCATAACCCTCACTATCATTTCCAAAAGGCCTGTACCGAAATCCCAACAAGCTTTATTCTTCAAATAATAAAAGGCAAAAACCCGAAAATGTTATAAAAGTCCCGACGCGCTTTCTGTAAAGCTATTTTTTAAATCACAAAAATCTTAAACCCTAAAGAAGTTAAGACTAACTTTTAAAAAAAAATTGAGGTTTGGAGTTTATTGAGAATAAATGTTTTAATGCATTTCCAATTGCGGAATCCTGATCCCCGATTTCCTGAAATATGGAAGTTACTAATTATTAAAGACTATGTTAATCGTATCACAATTTCAGAAATTGGGATTCAATGATAACTTACCTCTTATCAACATGATCCCCAAAATCCCGAAACATGAAGTCCTGACTCATAATCTATGTTTAAACTGAATTAATCATGTTTTGGAAGTTAGTCCTTAATCCTGATTAATTAGTTCACTAATACGAAAATTTAAGGCTTAAGTTAATCGTATCGCGATTTCAGGATTCGTGGTTCATCGATGACATAACTTTTGTCAACATGATCCCCAAAACCCCGAAAGAATCAAAGTGGGTTTAATACTGATTAATTAATTTACTAAAATGAAGTTAAATCCTAATTTAAACTTGTCGTGATTTTGCAATTTCGGAAATCGAGATTCAGCGATAACATACCTCTTGTCAACACGTTCCCTGAAATCCCGAAATGTGAAGTCTCAACTCTTAATCTGTGTTTAATCTAAATTAATTATGTTTTGGAAGCATGATTAATGACAATCAAACTTTTTAGGTTTGTTCACATTTCGGTCTCCGATTGAACGAAATTTTCTGAATTTTGAATTCAAAAGCACCAAAATGCGGCCTCTTTAATAAAGCATAATTGATGATATGTGACACTAATGAGTATCTTAGTAAATATCCACTGCATTCAATGTATTGAATTCTTGTCAGTTGCGTTAGTACCTTCATCCTTAAATGAATTAAAAGAGAGTTTAAAGGTCTGTGTTTCGCAACATATTTTGTTTCATACTATCAAGCATAAGACGCATTTAGCCGAGTTCATACACTCCTTTTTTGTGACAGGTTTTCCATTTAACATAAATTATGGCACCAAATAAATCATCGAAGAAGAGTGAAGATACAGAGGAGATGTGTAACCCATAAGGACATATCATATCTGACACTACACCGCACACCATTGACTCAATTAAATCTTGGACACAAATCTCTGAATTCCTAGATTACGAAATCAAGAATTCTCCTACTGATTCCGAGAATCACTTTCGGGATATAGTAGAATCAGAGCTTCATAAGATCATTGTGTGCCCTTGGCTTATGGTATACAACGACATGATCAATTGGGCCTTGTAAAAGGTTGATATCCCGACAAGAAGCATTTTAAATGATCAAGGGGTCGTTGTCGGCTAATTCAAGCCAAAACATATACAAGTAATATATAAACTCTCACCAAATCCTAAGTACCTTTATAATGCTGAGTTTTTAGTTGAATTTCAAAGGAAGGAGTGTACTGAAGTAGAAAAAATTTATCCCAATTTAATCAGATAATGGTGGAGATGTTCATCAAAGTTTAGGGTCGATACCCATGGGGTTTATTCCACAACATCTTTGAACGAGTACATGTTCTATGTAGCCATTATGCTATGTAGACTTTTCGGGAAAAAAAATCCCTGTCATTTTCCTGCTGAATGGGTCCCATTTTTAGAAGAAGCATCGGAAGGATACACTTTTAACTGGAGCAATATTTTGTCTGATAACCTAGCTCAAGAGGTTTCAAATTACAAAGTTGCAAGATATAAAGGTCAGCCAGTGGCCTTTTACATGTCAACGTACATTATGGATGTAATCTTCTTTGTGACTCCTTTTCCCCTAGTGAACTGGAGTTGGAACATAACCTACCCCAAACCCATTCATGAGTATCACTATGTTCTATGGGAAGAAAATGCTAAGAATGTGTTTTATGAGATTTTTCATTTCATAGTAATTCCAATGCATAAAATGTTTTATGGTTGTTAACCCCCTCGCATTTCTGAGCCAGTTTCAAAAAATCTAAAAGAAATAATCGATTGGTTTGTTGATGAAAACTTCTCTTACATTACGGTTTATGGGTGCTCTATCCCCCCTCATGCACTTCCAAAATTCCTCCTGGACAAACTGGTATTGAGGGAGGTAGAACATCAAATAGTGAAAGCTGGTATTGGAATAGAGCTAAAGGAAACTCAAAATAAATCCTGGCCAATCTTCCCTGTGTATGTCGAGAAATTTTCATTACTAAACCTAGGCCATTATAAAGTGGAAGTAGAAGCACTAGAAGAAATAAACCTGGTAGATATTGAGCACAGAAAGCATGACCCTTGTCAATTAGTAAGCAGACATTTGATGCACTATAATATGAAAGCTCATGAACATGAAAAATTTGTTTATGATGATATATTCAAAGAGGTTAAATTTTATGAGGAGGTATTGAACACGGTACGGGCCTTATCACCTAACTTACATACTGGTTTCATGTCCTTCCAAAGTCACAGGCGAAGCTGTTTGCTAAAAATTTTAAAGGGTGAATCCACGGCCCCTCCTCCAAACAAGGAAGGGCCTCCCCCAGGCTTTGAAACAAATGTACAAGATAAAGAAAATAAAAAGGGAAAAATGAAGGAGACTGAAATTCCTTCACAAGAAACAAAAGTTCCTTAGACAGAAAAATCAGAGGCAGGGAAAGGAAAGGAGTTGGAAACACCCTCAGAAATCCCTGAGAATTTTCCCCAAAAAATAGGAGGAACAACATCGACAGAAGTTGGAAGTCCCATTACTTCTTTGAACCCATTGAAGTCTACTTATGGAAACCCCCAAGGGGGAGCTCTATATGTTAGTGATCTTAAGCCTATTTCTAGAGATGAGATTCCTTTCTCCGATTATTTTTTCAGTAAAAAGAGAAAGGGTATCCTAAAACAGGAAATGAATCCAAGAGGAGATATGGTGATCTAAAAGCACAAGATCAATATAGATGGAAAAAAAATTAAAGAGGGAGAATTCGCTACAGAAATAATAGGCACAATGGGAGCCTTAGCATTGACAAATTTATACTCTATGGGTAGTTTATCAACAATGTTGGAGCAGAAATATAAGATGATAGATCAACTACCAGGTCAATTAACGGAGATTGAAAGAAATATCAGTTGGGATATAAAAAATGGTCTAGAACGAGCTAGATTAAATGACATTCAAGAGATTCAAAAACTGAAAGCAAGCTTAGAGGAAGCAAATCAAAAAATACAGGTCACTCAAGCACAGGTCCTACAACAAGAGGAAATGAATAAACAATTACAAGATAAGATTAATTCCATTCAAAATCAAGTGGTAGAGCTTGAAATCTTCCAAGCCAAGGCATTGGAAATACATACAAAAATAGAAAAAGAGCAACATGGAGTGTTATTTAAGATTGAGTTTATTCAAAATTACTTTCTAGGAGCAAGTAAATCTTTAGAGAGTATTCTCCTGAAGGAGAGAGAAGTGAAAGCAGCCAGAACAACCTTTCAAAATGTAGTGGCTTTTTCAACAAAAGAGGAGGTCGGAGAGATTCAAAAGCTGTCTATTTCAGAGCAGATTAAAGGTGATATAATACTCAAGGTGTGGGAGGCAAACCTCACATAAAAAAAGAAAATAACCAGAGAAGTTAATGACAACTATCAAGGAATTTTTGACCTTTTAGAGAAAAATTCATTGAACATTGGAAAAAACAACTATCCAGGGTTGTTAGGAGAAATTAACATTGTGAAGCATCAATTAATATTCAAAGAGGATCTGGAAGAAATTCAGGTAGGTATTCCACAAATAAAGGGAATCAATGTCACTCAAATTGACAAATGGATAGTAATGCCTAACTTAAGGCTACAAACTATTAAGTTCACGAGAAAGATAATCGAAGACCGTCTGCTAGTACTGCAGAGAAAGTTTTTCTTATTTGAAGCAAAGGATATTCTAGAAGCTCCCAAAGTTTTAGTGTAGTTTCTGTGAAAATGTATTCGTTGTCTTAAGGAAGAAGGAGGAGGTTCATCAATGCAGACATGAAATACTGTTTTGAAAATTTTCATCATTGGAATAACAAAGAAGTTAGAATAGAAATGTAAACGTTTCGACATTGCTCATTCATGTAACTATTAGTCTTAGAAAGTTAGTTAATCATGAACAGGAAAAATGTTTGGTGATCATGTATAAATATAATTTCACAAGACTGTGAAAGGGCTTTTCATTTTTTGGGAGCCGATTGTATTAGAAGTTTTCCGATTTACAATGATATAGATAATGCAAAAGAGATTCTGAATTCTGTCACCTTGAAGCTATGTGTTACTTCACTCTATTTTCAATATCTTTAAATATCTTTTATTCTATGTCTTTCTAATGAATGATCAACTATAGTTTAATTCAAAATTCTATTGTAGTTTGAATTTATTTGATTATCTAATCATTTACAATGTTTCCTCTGTGATTGTTATCAGTAGTTTCAAGACCTGTAGGTTTGTTGGATGGTTATATCTTATACTCCATTCAAATTTTTTTTTTTCTCCACTTCTTTTGTTATGATATGAGATTCTTTCAAGATTAAAGCCTCATATTCTCCAACAGTGTTTCTTTGTTTTTATTTTAATATTCTTAAATTACTTCAAGTACAAAAACCAACCTTTACTGTTATTATGTTATTATTTTGAGTTCCAAATTCCTTTTCTATTTCATCACACAAAACTGAAGCAACAATTTCCAAAACTTTTTTATAATTTAATAAAATTTTAATCCCCATGACTGTCCCAAGTAATAGACAACCTAACATAGAACCCGGCCTACAGGATCAAACTAGCATTGCTTTGAAATTATTCAATACTATCCTGCAAACAACAACTACCTGAGTTGAATTAGAACTTTCATGGGTAGTTATTGAGAAAGAAATCAACATCCAAGAACAATGGGAAGCTAGATATAGGCAGTTGAGAAATCAACTCTGATTTACACTTCGCAATTGATTCTTACTCCATAATTCTTTTTATTTTTCAGATGCCTTGACGTTATACTTTAGATCCTTAAAGTATAAACTTAGGATCAACACCTGTATCGACACCTCAGGTATCGGAGGTTTGGAAAAGAGGAGTTAGGGATCTTTGACTCACAAACTCACGAATTGCGACTTGCGAAAAGCATTTTCTCTAAGGCCCTAGTTGTGCACGTGAGGAGGTGAAGACTCACATCTAGTGCATGTGGTGTAGGTGGAGTTTTCGTGAAGGACCTATGGATCATATTTGTTGAAGTTTTCAACAGGGAATCGAGGGAGTCGCTTCGACTCGTGGTGAAATTCAAACGATCTTGTGCGGATATCGGCCCCAGGGCAAGGGGGGTCTGCATCAAAGTGGTATTAGAGCCACTTTATTTCTGTAGATTTCAGTCAGAGGGAGGTAGAATAGATAAAGGAAACACTCTGATACACATCACAAAGTGGTATCAGAGCAGGATTTGACTTCTGTAGGCGACAGAGGCAGCTTGTAGACGGAGGAAGAGGAAGACAGAGTTTTAAAACTATGTGAAGATTGTTGCAGGTTTTGCAACAGCCAAAAAGAAGTCAAGAGGATTGTAGAAGAAGCTGGAAGTACTCTCACTTGCAGAGTGACAACAAAAGACTTTCTAGGAGGGAAGGTAGAAGGCAAAAGATGGCTACTGAAGGCCATGGGCGCGGTGGAAAGAAGAAAAATTAGCAGGGGAGCAAGGCTGAGATGGATAAAGAACTCATCGATATTAGAGCGAGGATGGAAGAACTTGCAATGCGGAGGCAGTAGGGTGCAAAGTTGCATTGGGTATATGAATGGCCCATGAAAGTGAGGGTGAGATGACTGATTCTGAAATTGTTGGCTAGATGACAGTGGAGACTATTGAGAGGGTGGCTGAGGCATGTTGAAGACCTCAATGAACCAGAGGAGAAAGTGGTTCATGTCTGTGAGCCAAAGGCTAGGAGAAATCTCAATGATGATGAGGAAGAGAGATCACTTAAAGATATCATGAACTGCCAGGAGGGCAGAGATGAAATTTCCAATTGCTAGGTGGGCAATGAAATGAGATTGTTGGAGGATATCATAGACTTCTAGGAGGGAAGAGAATAAATCCCATATTGCTAGGTGGGCAAGGGAGAGAAGATGAGACTATCTCAAAGTCTCATGAACTCAGAGGTGAGTTCATATCTGTGAGGAGAGATGATGGAGAAAGAAGATCAGAAGAGCATTCTAATGATTGGAGGAATTGAGATATTCCTGCCACTTAGATCAGTTGAATTCAGAGCATGCGTTGTAGAGGGAGAAACAACAGAAGGATAGCCAGTAGAGACTGTCATGGGAGAAGAATCAGAGCAGATGTTAGAGGATGCCCAAGAAGAAGGAAAAGAAAATTCTGAGGAATGGCTCTATAGTTTCAGCCAGGAAGATGAAAGGGAGACAACTGCAGCACTGAAGCTGGCAGCAGAAGAAGAAAATGGAGATAAGATGTTCACTCCATGGGAGAAGGAGTTGGAAATGATGGAGGATTAGCTAAACAATCCATATCTAGTAGATGACTACCGAGAGAAGACAATTATGTAGATGATAGTAGAGGATCATTCTGAGGAATCACTCAGAAATTTCAGCCAGGGAGCTAAATAACAAATGATGACTAGAATGCAGAGGCATGCAGCAATGGGTGAAGGGAAATTCCAGTCTGAGGAGTAGCTGGAGGAAACTGGAGACATTCCAGCAATAGAAATAGAAACAATAGAACTGCCACAGGGAGAAGCTAAAAAACAGTTCAGTGAGCAGATTGTAGAGCTGAACTTTGCAGCGGGGTTGCAAGTTGAAGCCACAGAGGAAAGAAACATGGGGGATCATGTAGATCTTCCCATTGAGAAGACAAAAATGCAATGGAGCAGGCTGCAAAAGAAGATCTAGCCATTGGAGTAGCTGGATGAAGAGATCGAAGAGATCATAAGGCTGATGTCAAGGTCAGCAACAGAAACTTCCAGTGAGGAGAAGTTGAGAAGAGGAGAACCTGCAAGAGCAGCAGGGCAGAAGAAGCAGCAGTAGAAGCAAAGCAGAGGAGTAGATGGACAACTCCAGAGAACTGTTTGGGATCCAGGAGGATTTCAACAGCCATTTTGGGAATCTCATGAGTAGGATCTCATGAATTTTTCACATCAGAGGAGTATGATGTAGGAGCATCTCTCCAAGCCAACAATGCACCAGCCAGCCAGGCACATTAAAGCGCACATTCAATGGGAGAGAGGCGCAACCCTCTCACTTTCATATTTTGAATTTGAATTAATGCAACTAATGATTATAAGGCTGAAGAGCCAAAACCATGACTTTGAACAGGAATTAGTTAAAGTTTTCCTTAAATAGGTTGTAAGGCTAGGATCTAGATCCAATTCGGACTAGACAACCCATTCAATGTAACTCAATGTAATTGAATAGAGTACGTAGCTTGGAGGGAATAGCTCAAAGAGCCCCCTCACATAAAATATCCTTGGCATCTGTAGAGTTAGTTGAGTAGATGGGAGAGAATATGGAGAAGAGAAGAGTGAAGACTCTATTGCAGTTTGAGCTCGAACACATTGCAAAGAGGCATTTTCAGATTAATACAAACAGAGCAGTTTTTCTTGCATGTTGTTGTTCATGTGGTTATGAATTCATGAATGAATTTATTTATGTGTTTATGAGATGCTGTAGATGTATATTAGATATGCATTTGCAGGGATAGATAGATTTTACTGTCTGTGAGTTCTTTGATTCTAGGTTTGGGTTGTTTGAGGCTTCATGCAAGAGGTTGCATGACAGAATACTACAGGTTCTGTAAGCCTATGCAAGGAATGCACTTATGAATTCTATGGATTCAGACAAAGATGTGTCAGGAGGGTGCACCAACTGAAGTCATTGACTCAAATAGGAAGCCTCAAGGTTGTTGAACAAATTGGAGGAGAACTGTGCAGAGGAGAGCACAGGGAGGAGAAGCAGAATTGGTGAGAGTTCTATAAAGGCTCTGCTAGGAGGGCATTGAGCAAGTGCATAGAGTGCATAGAAGGAACTCTATTTCGAGTTCAGTGTGAAGATAGAGTCACTGAGGATTCTATGGAATCTTTTCCAAGAGGGCATCGAGCAAATGCATAGGATGCATTGAGGAGAAATCTATTGTGAGTTCGGGAGGAAAACATAATTATTGAGGGATTCTATAGGATTTCTACTAGGAGGGCATTGAGCAAGTGATAGAGTACACAGGAATAACTCTTTTGAGTTTTGGAACAGGAGAAGTGTCACAGGAGAAGACCTTCATAGGGTTACTGAACACCCTGCAGGCTCAACAAGGAGTTCTTGAGCATAAGTTTCCAGAAGGAACTTATATCCCTTCAAGGAAAGAAAGGGATAGAGATCATTGGGGTCTGAGAAGTTGGACATCGAAGAAGATAAATACCTGTGCAAGGAGTGCACCAAGACAACACTTGAGTGAAGTGTTGAGAGACAGCCATCCGAAGGCTCATCAAGCAACAGGAGTGGGAGCGAGAGAGGAATTATTCTAAAGTCCCGAAGCTCAGGACAGATGGCACCTTTGTGTGTAGAGACTCTGCAAAGAGTGCAGAATTCGAGACACCTTTTGGTGGGTAATAGTTTGAACAGATCAGGAGGGACAACATATTTTACAGGTGGTAGTTGAGGATATAAGATTCATAGCAGGAGCAAAGGTTGAGACCTTTGAAGCGTTTGAAGTCTTCCAAGTTTAGGAAGAAGTGCAAGCTTAGGAGGGAGTATAGCTACTGTAGGATCGGTGCTAGAAGAAAGATCTAGATTGTTCAAGTTTACGTCCAGGTGCATGCACGAAATCACAGTGGAAGAGAAAGAGATCTAGGCCATCAGATCTTGCGCGGATAGCCGACAACCATTGGATCCGAAGAAATTCACATAGAGTTTAATCTCTAGGAGGGTGCACAGATGAAGAGCAACTGAAATGGATGGTGGAGAAACTTTATGAAGGAAGTTTCAAATAGCTGATAGCCATTGGATCTTCCAGAGTTACAAGGTGGTTAGTGGCCAGTGAAACCCATAACCTAAGATTTGAGGGTCAATGTGAGCCATTGATCTTGTTTCAATCCATTCCGTTGGATTATCTTGCAGATTCAAGGTTCAGGATTTTGGAGAGGGCAGACCAATCTCTTGATTTCACGAAGCTTCAAGCAGCGAGGAGCAGAGACAGTCATTGGATCCAAGTCACGGGAAGACCATTGGATCATAACCTTCACTATATCATGTATCGAGGGTTCGGAGGTTGGAGGAATCACTTTCAACTGTAGAAGTTGTGAAGTGCAAGGGCTAGGTCTCGGGCGAACACGTGACGTGTCCATCAGGTGGGGACTGCATGGTTGACAGGTGGAAAATCGTCACCTGGGAAGGAGTCAACATCCTATTGACTTATCTCACTTCAGAGATTCACAAGAAAAGAGCACGAGATATCGACACTCCAACTTACGAAGTTGGGAGTCGCGTGGGGTGCTAGAATTAGGCCCTAGCCAATGGTCATTGGTAGAGGTGCTAGCAAGGAGGAACCATACCCATATTGGCACCTTGGGTATCAAAGGTTTGGAAAAGAGGAGTTAGGTATCTTCAACTCACGAACTCACGAGTTGCAAGTTGCAAAACGTGTTTGCGCTAAGGCCCAGGTTGTGGTCATGAGGAGGCGAAGACTCACGTCTAGTGCATGTGGTGTAGGTGGAGTTTTCATGAAGGACCTGTGGATTGGATTCGTTGAAGGTTTCAGTAGGGAACCAAGGGAGTCACTTCGACTCGTGGAGAAATTGGAACGATCCTGTGCGGATCTCGGCCCGAGGGCAAGGGGGGTCTGCATCAAGGAGGAGGTGTATATTGAGTGTCTGAAGGGTTTTGAGATGGAGAGGAGGGATTTCCATTTATGGAAGTTGAAGAGAGCCTTGTATGGGTTGAATTAGGCTTTGAGGGCATGGTAATCAAGGATAGACAACTACTTGTAGGGGATGGGCTTCACCAAGAGTGATGAAGGCTTAAATATCTACTACGTCATAGTTGGAGGTGGGCCACTCATTCTTGTGTTGTATGTGGAAGATCCGTTTCTCATAGGTTCAAAGAAGATGATAGAAGAATGAAAGAGGGACCTTTCTTTGAAGTATGAGATAAAGGATTTTGGGTTTATGCACTACTTTATGGGGTTAGAGTTGTGACAGAAAGATGGTCAAACTTTCCTTCGACAGGGGAAGTATGAAATGGAGATTCTAAAAGGGTTTGGTATGCAGGAATGTAGGCCTATGTCTACAACCATGGTGACCTACTAGAAGAATATTAATGCTTCTATATCAATGGTAGTGGACCCTACATTATACAGGTAGTTGACTTGCTCTCATATAGATCTAGTCAATAATATACTCGATATATTCTTTGAAGTTAACACACTTAGTTAGTTCATGGTTGAGACGAGGAGAGTATAGTAGGTGAAAAAAAAGAATGTTATGATATATCTATGTGGCACAGTTGAGTATGGGTTGAGTTACATCCAAGGATATGGATTGTGTTAACTCCCAAAGTAAAACCGTTCTTTCGGTTGAACTTTGTAGAGGATATCCTGGCTATCAGTCGCATGCTTAAGCTACTTTTATGTTTTCATAGTTCAAGAAAATTTTTGGTATTTGGTTTTGTCAAGAGATTGGAAAACAACAGCTTTCGGTGGTTTGGGCGAGCCCCGGGTGTGCTCATTAACGACCGAAAGCGTTTAGTTTTGTCAGCAAAGTGGTCGATTTGAAATACAAGCAACCGCCGAAAAGGGTTAAAAGCGCAAAAAGAAAGCTCGTGCTTTCGCATGAGAAAGATGTCAGAATCCGTTGTAATGATGAAAAGTTCAACCACCAAAAAGCTCATGTTGCGGGAGATGATACTCGTTCGTGGTTTTCAGCCGGAAGTTTTCAAACACCTGCGTATTATTCTCTGTACAATCATTTCCATATCTGCGTTGAGAGGTGATAGTCAGATCCGGTGCACGGAACCTCCTTCTTTCCTAGTGGCAGATACATTCATTATTACCAACAAGTCATTTGTTCATTTTAAAACTCAAAACGTAATATGGAGCCCGGAGATCGTTGAGGATATCTATCAACACGCGACTTTTCCAGCAAATCGTTACTTTCAAATCTTAGTTCCTCCTTTCGAGCGATTGGCATGTGGTCTCCGAATTCAAACAGGCGGTTCAAGTCGAGGAAAACATATTGGGTTATCGGGTAAGCCTGTAAGCCTTTCTCTGTCAAAATTTCATGAATTCATTTGCCCCGAAAGGTTCAAATTTCGTCTTTCCCTGTCTGAATGTCATTTAGCTGTGGGTCGGTATCTTAGTACATTTATAAGTCTGTAAACCCTGCTTTGTAAAAACTTCATAAATATACTTTCCCCCCGAAAAGTTGAAGTTTCGGTTTCTCCTACTCGACTGTCGTATAAATGTGTCCTGATATTCTAATGCATCTATCAACCCTATGCCCTGTCCAACTATTTCAATCTGCTTATCGACCATACACTTAGTTCCTAGAACCTCTGTCTCCCGAATAACTGGTCGACTATAGTTCCAGACATAGTTCACTTTCAGTTATGTCAAGATCAGGTCCTGCATTGAGGTCAGAGGCAGATGGTATGTGGTACTTTTAGGAACATCCCGAGGTGGCAGAATGCTTCAAACAGGTCGGCATTCTCTCATATTCTGAGAAATTAACGACCTTTCATCAACAAATTGCTGAGACATTTGCACTCTCATACGATGGCAGAGTTGCCAAAATAGGCAGAGAAGAATTCATCATAGATGAGGCCTCCATTGCTCAATGCACAGGACTGTCTAGGACATGTAGTTGTTGGTTTAAAGCTTCTTTGCATTCAAACGTTGAGTTCAGGTCCTATCTGTTGCCAATCCATAAAAATCTAACATGGAAAAAAGACATTCCCTTATCCTACTTGGAGCCAAAATGGCAAACTCTTCTGAAGGAAATTCTGGTATACATTACTTGTGAAGGACGTTATAACAGAGTTTTATACTATCATTTCAAATTATTAAATCACTTCACAGGCAGGGAACCCTTGAACATACCCTACTTTTTTCATAATACCTTGACCAAAATGGCAAAGCAGGTATAGGCTCAGCCCACTAAAGTTTCAAGCAGAATATCTCATCAAGGTTTGATTTGCCTCCTTGTCAAAGAAACTCTTCACAGGAAGCAAATAGAATGGAGTCACTTTTTGTTTTGGAACGAGTTCCAGACAGAGAAACCTCCACAGATGAAAACAAAAAGGTCCAGAAGAAGGAATGATCCTGCTATTCACAGGAGAAGAAAGGGGATTTCGATGTCCTGGGATTCTATTAAGGCAGCACCCAGCAAAAAGGGAGAAACTAAAAGGAAATTAAAGCTTGAAGATAGAAACCCTGTCACAACAAAAAATCCACTCAACTTACCCTACAGTGACTCGGATTCGGAGCAGGAAGTGTCAAATTCATAGGATACCTTGCAGCTTAAACATGATGCAGAACTGAAGACAAATACACCTCCATCTAAGCCTACAGAAACACATAGGCAACCAAAAACAGAAGCTTCATCTAGCAAGCCTCAGAAAGGCAAGACCAGGAAAATAAATAAGCTCTTGAGAGAAATATATGAGATGGAGGTACTTGAGAGGGTGATTAAAAAAGAAAACGCAGATCTAACAGAGAAGGTTGCTGAGTTGTTCAAAGAGAATGAAATTCTCAAACAGAAACACAATTCAATCAAAGAGAGAAACAGAGAACTGATCAGGGAAAACATGAAATTGTACAGGCAGTTAAGAGTCCTAAGACTCAGGGTGAAAAAATTTGAATCTTCAGGAGAGGACCAAATAGGATTAGACACCTTGGAAAATCTGGCCACAACCATGATAGATGTGACATATTCTCCAGCAAAGTCAACACAGATTCGAAGGTCTGCACGGGTAAACACCACAACATCTAAGAAAGCATGAACGATAAAGGAAGTTTCAGACCGGTCATTTTTTTTTTTCAATTTTGAAGGATTTTAAAAGTGCAATATTCGGTGGTTTAGGCGAGCCATACTAAGCTCATTAACCACCAAAACAGGTGCTTTCGGTGGATGTTCTGCCCAGGAACTGCCCCAGTCAACCACCGAAATCCTGTCAACCTAGATTTTGCACAAGTTTTTGCACAAGTCGAAGATTTTGGATACGAAATGATTTGGAACCTTTTCCAATACGTGTCTTATGAATTACCTCACTCACTCCAGCATTCATTTTTGGTATATGATGAAGAAAAGAACGATTTCAAAGGTAGATGGGTAATTTCCTTTGAACTGAAAAACAGGGTAATCTGCCACCTCAACCAACTCGACTTGGCTTCAGTAGAAGAAGAGTATTTTAGCCTTGGAAGGTTGTCTACACATCATCAACAGTCAACAGGAGAAAATCAGAGATCTACCACTTTTTGAGGAAATATTCCTTGTATCTTGCAAACAGTTCTTACTTTCTATTTTTAGTAGATCTGATCCATGTTTTTAGGATCAGAAGTTTGTTTTGTAATCTTATAAATATCAGAACAAAACATGAACCTAGGGTTCGATTCTGGATACAGTAATTCTCTTTGTACTTAGACTTTTCATTTTCTAATACAGATCACAGGTTTCTTTCCATTTTGGTGGTATTTTTCCATACTTCTTCTTCACTGATATATTGTTGTCCAACCTTGAATAGTTGTTATCCTATTGTTTGGTTCATGACATTATTATCAGTCTCTTTAGTTGTTTGTTAAGCCCTTCTTTGCACTGGTTTATGAGCAATATTTTCTTCATCCACTTAAAGCTATCTTACTGTTTAACCAATCTTGGAGAGCACTGTCTATTTGTTTATCACTTTGATGTCTGAATGCCATAAGTTGAATTGAGTTATCCCATTGATCCATCTTTAAAAAATACAAAAAAACATTCATTTCTTAAGTTACCAAGCACCTTTGGTTTGCAACCACAAAGGGTTTCTTGGAGTGATAACAAATTGGCGTCGTTGCCGGGGAGAGGAGATCGAAGCTCAGCTTCTCTGGGAGAGGACATAGATCTAGTTCTTGATGATAGAAAAGAAGTAGACACTATCAGGTTGTACATTTTCTATATGGCGACTCCATGAAGGACGAATTCAGTGGTGAATCCACAACCATCAAATGTCAAAAGCGTTTGCAGCTCTTTTGGCTCGGAGGTTTTCACCTCTTGACTTCTCAACAGTTCCTGGCTTCCCACATCCAGTTCCTTCTATAGATATTTGGGGAGATCATCTCCCAAGATTTGCAGAAAAGAAAGCAGATAATCCTTCAGATCATCTCATCAGATTTCATCAATGCATGATTCAGCTGGATGTATATCATGAGGATGTGCTCATGAAGATGTTTGTCTTCTCATTAGAAGGGGATGCTCGTGAATGGTATCGTTCTTTACCTCCTTCTAKCATATCCTCTTTAAATGAGTTTCATAGAGTATTCCAYCATCGATGTGAAARGTATTTTGCTCAGGAAATTCTTCTTGAAGGTTGTTGTGAAAAATTTCATTCACACACTCAAAATGTCTATTCTTCTAGTTGTGAACACGAAATTCTTTCTATTGTTGCTGTTCAAGAGGAAGATCAGGAGATTGTTCATTCTCCTATGAAAAACAAGGGAGTGGTGGATTCACTTGTCTTTGATGAAGAACAATACTGTCATCCGGAAACTTCCGCAGTAGATATTGAAGCTCCTGCAACTGACATTCAAAAGTCATCCACAGAAATCAACATGTTTGCATGTACTATACTTGAATCTAGATCTGCAGACAACAAAAAACCATTCAACATCAACAATGCAGTGAGTTTGCAACCCTGTTCAAATTTACACGCAGTTGAATGTGGCAACTATTCTCGGAAGAAGGGTATGCAGAGATATTCTGATGTTCAGTCGAAGCAACAGGAAGAAGTGTTTCCTTACAGTGTCATTGATCCTTTTGCCAATTATCTAGAGTTCTCGAACAACATAAATTTCAAATTGCTTTTGTCAAACGAAGGTTGGTTCTGCTGCTCTTTCAAACTCCATTTCTGTATGCTATGGTTTCTAATATTTTTCGAGTCAAAATAAAGCATGATATCAGTGGATCAGTTTCTCACTTGGCTTCATTGGAAATTCAGTTTTACTTGATCAAGTTGTCTTACTGGTTAGAGTAGCAATATATAGAAAATAAGCTCGTCATCGAGCAGGAGATCCTTTTCAGTTTAGTAGTTTGCAGCATGAATTTGTGTTCAACATTTTATTACAGTTTGAATAAGTTGTAGGGATGGATGAGAAGAATTTGACAAATGCTACATACATGAGCATAAATTAAATCTTCATCTCCGAAGAGAGCAAAAACCAGACCTGTAAAAAAGACTGGAACTTCGTCAAAGCAGCCAAAATCTTCTCAGTATAAATGAAGTAAGGAAATTTTTTGAGCTTGAAGTTTGGTTGAAGTTACAGCTTTTGGTGGCTTAGGCGAACAAATGACTGTTCATTAGCTACCAAAAGGAAGAGCTTTCGGCAGATTAACATCTTCAACTTTGTCTCTTCAACTACCAAAAGAACAAAAACATGGCAGTTAATGAATTTGAGATCTGGTTATTAAAGCATACTTTATAAGATACTACTTTTCCTTGTACAGATTAAAAAAGAACAAGATCTTGGTCAGAATCATACAGAAGCTGCTTGAACAGAATGTCAGAGGTTGGGATTCCAAATTAAAGTTTGCATTGTGGGCTGACAGGGTAACGTGCAAAAAATCAATTGGTACATCTCCTTTCAAGCTGGTATATGGTACTGAGGCCATATTTCCTGTTCAGCTTGCATTACCAGTTGCAAAATTCTTACAGGAAACGGATGAGGAACCAAATGATCTAACTAGGAGGATTCATGATTTGGTACAGATGCAACAGGATAGAGACCAGCTCTTAGAAAGGGATGAATTGCATCAGGAAAAGATTAAACGAAATTTCGACAAGAAGGTCAAATCAAATGTTTTCAAAACAGGGGATATGGTCTTAAAGTGGGATGCGGCAAGGCAGGAGAAAGGGAAGCACGGAAAATTTGATGCTCTTTGGACAGGTCCTTTTATCATAGCGGAAGTGAAGCAGAACAACACCTTCATTCTTCAAACTCTTTCAGGCGAGCCAGTTTCAGGGGGGCCTTTCAACGGGCGCTTCCTGAAGATCTATTTCTCATAAGGCTTCTTTGAAGCCAGGTTCTTCTTGTACATATTCTTTTTTTCAGTTTTGTTTTCTTTACTTTTAGTATTCTAATAACTCCATGCCCAATGGTACTAGCAACTATTTTTTAGATTGTAATAAGGCTACTGAGTCTAGCTAGGTTCTTGGTCACCTCACAGGGAGATGCCCATCCCAGTTGTAGCCAAATGTTAACTCCCAAAGTAAAACCGTTCTTTCGGTTGAACTTTGTAGAGGATATCCTGGCTATCGGTCGCATGCTTAAGCTACTTTTATGTTTTCATAGTTCAAGAAAATTTTTGGTATTTGGTTTTGTCAAGAGATTGGAAAAACAACAGCTTTCGGTGGTTTGGGCGAGCCCCCGGCATGCTCATTAACCACCGAAAGCATTCAGTTTCGTCAGCAAAGTGGTTGATTTGAAATACAAGCAACCGCCGAAAAGGGTTAAAAGCGCAAAAAGAAAGCTCGTGCTTTCGCACAAGCAAGATGTCAGAATCCGTTGTAATAATGAAAAGTTCAACTGCCGAAAAGCTCATGTTGCGGGAGATGATACTCGTTCGTGGTTTTCAGCCGGAAGTTTTCAAACACCTGTGTATTATTCTCTGTACAATCATTTCCATATCTGTGCTGAGAGGTGATAGTCAGATCCGGTGCATGGAACCTCCTTCTTTCCTAGTGGCAGATACATTCATTATTACCAACAGGTCATTTGTTCAGTTTAAAACTCAAAACGTCATATGGAGCCCGGAGATCGCTGAGGATATCTATCAACACATGATTTTTCCAGCAAATCGTGATTTTCAAATCTTAGTTCCTCCTTTCGAGCGATTGGCATGTGGTCTCCAAATTCAAATAGGCAGTTCGAGTCAAGGAAAACAAATTGGGTTATCGGGTAAGCTTGTAAGACTTTCTCTGTCAAAATTTCATGAATTCATTTGCCCCAAAAGGTTCAAATTTCGGCTTTCCCTGTCTGACTGTCATTTAGCTGTGGGTCAGTATCTTAGTACATTTATAAGTCTGTAAACCCTGCTCTGTAAAAACTTCATAAATATACTTCCCCCCCGAAAAGTTGAAGTTTCGGTTTCTCCTGCTCGACTGTCGTATAAATGTGTCCTGATATTCTAATGCATCTATCAACCCTATGCCCTGTCCAACTATTTCAATCTGCTTATCGACCATACACTTAGTTCCTAGAACCTCTGTCTCCCGAATAACTAGTTGACTATAGTTCCAGACATAGTTCACTTTCAGTTATGTCAAGATCAGGTCCTGCATTGAGGTCAGAGGAAGATGGTATGTGGTACTTTCAGGAACATCCCGAGGTGGCAGAATGCTTCAAACAGGTCGGCATTCTCTCATATTCTGATAAATTAACGACCTTTCATCAACAAATTGCTGAGACATTTGCACTCTCATACGATGGCAGAGTTGCCAAAATAGGCAGAGAAGAATTCATCATAGATGAGGCCTCCATTGCTCAATGCACAGGACTGTCTAGGACAAGTAGTTGCTGGTTTAAAACTTCTTTGCATTCAAACGTTGAGTTCAGGTCCTATCTGTTGCCAATCCATAAAACTCTAACATGGAAAAAAGACATTCCCTTATCCTACTTGGAGCCAAAATGGCAAACTCTTCTGAAGCCAATTCTGGTATACATTACTTGTGAAGGACGTTATAACAGAGTTTTATACTATCATTTCAAATTATTAAATCACTTCACAGGCAGGGAACCCTTGAACATACCCTACTTTTTTCATAATACCTTGACCAAAATGGCAAAGCAGGTAWAGGCTCAGYCCACTAAAGTTTCAAGMAGAATATCTCATCAAGGTTTGATTTGCCTCCTTGTCAAAGAAACTCTTCACAGGAAGCAAATAGAATGGAGTCACTTTTTGTTTTGGAACGAGTTCCAGACAGAGAAACCTCCACAGATGAAAACAAAAAGGTCCAGAAGCAGGAATGATCCTGCTATTCACAGGAGAAGAAAGGGGATTTCGATGTCCAGGGATTCTATTAAGGCAGCACCCAGCAAAAAGGGAGAAACTAAAAGGAAATTAAAGCTTGAAGACAGAAACCCTGTCACAACAAAAAATCCACTCAACTTACCCTACAGTAACT
Source organism: Picea engelmannii (assembly GCA_009831015.1). NCBI lineage: Eukaryota > Viridiplantae > Streptophyta > Pinopsida > Pinales > Pinaceae > Picea > Picea engelmannii. The sequence goes on from ML818016.1 coordinate 206,167, forward strand.
CAGATTCGGAGAAGGAAGTGTCAAATTCACAGGATACCTTGCATCTTAAACATGATGAAGAACTGAAGACAAATACACCTTTATCTAAGCCTACAGAAACACATAGGCAACCGAAAACAGAAGCTTCATCTAGCAAGCCTCAGAAAGGCAAGACCAGGAAAATAAATAAGCTCTTGAGAGAAATATATGAGATGGAGGTACTTGAGAGGGTGATTAAAAAAGCAAACACAGATCTAACAGAGAAGGTTGTTGAGTTGTTCAAAGAGAATGAAATTCTCAAATAGAAACACAATTCAATCAAAGAGAGAAACAAAGAACTGATCAGGGAAAACATGAAATTGTACAGGCAGTTAAGAGTCCTAAGACTCAGGCTGAAAAAATTTGAATCTTCAGGAGAGGAGAAAATAGGATTAGACACCTTGGCAAATCTGGCCACAACCATGATAGATGTGATAGACTCTCCAGCAAAGTCAACATAGATTCAAAGGTCTGCACGGGTAAAGACCACAACATCTAAGAAAGCATGAACGATAAAGGAAGTTTTAGACCGGTCATTTTTTTTTTTGCAATTTTGAAGGATTTTCAAAGTGCAATATTCGATGGTTTAGGCGAGCCATACTGATCTCATTAACCACCGAAACAGGCACTTTCGGTGGATGTTTTACCCAGGAACTGCCCCAGTCAACCACCGAAAGCCTGTCAACCCAGATTTTGCACAAGTTTTTGCACAGGTCGAAGATTTTGGATACGAAATGATTTGGAACCT
>ML818016.1:208458-257944 GCA_009831015.1 Picea engelmannii
AACACCTTCCTCCCTAAGAGGGAGTGTTAAATTTTTATCTTGGAAGGTGTCTCAACATAATCCTAAGTTTCTAGGCATGTTGTACTAGGACATTTAATTAATACCCAAATAAACAATTTTATTTTTAGCCTAAATATAACTTAGGAAAAGCATAACAATTATCATTTAATTTGTATTGGCTTTATTCGTTCATATTTTCTAAGTTTCTGACTTAAGGAAATAATATTTCACTTAAAGTAAATTTTCCATATTCTTTTAGAAAGTTCAGAAGAGGAAGAAATAGAGTAAATTGAAAAGATAAAAAGGAGGTTGAGGCTAAGGACACACACATTGAGTTGAACAACAGGAGAGGGTGATTTGGCTGAGGAAGAGAGGAAGGGTTGAGTTGGGAACATAAGGAAAAAAACAAGAGGAAATTGCAGACCATACCAAGTAGCCAAGAAAGGGTCATACAAAAGGTCATACCATCCAGGCCGCAAAGGGCCATACCAGCAACAAAGCATCTCGAGTTAGACGGTTGTACAATAGGTAAAAATTGGGTCCTACTTCTACAATACCACATGTTGAATTTACAGGGGGCGTATAGGCCATATCATCTGGGTCATACAGATTGATTTGAATCAGGGTCATACATGTTGATTTGTGTTTGTCCATACAACCAAGAAGAAGGAAAAATTTAAGTAAGAAATTTCTGAGTTTATTGAGCTACTATAATATTTTCCTCTTAAGCCATGATAAAGGGTTTTTGTTGGTTTTCCCCATACTGGGGTTTCCAGGGTAAAATTTCTAGTGTCTATATTTTATGTGTTTGGTTTCATGAGTTTTTTGTTGTGCATTTAAGTTAAAAACCCAATTGTAATTTTTTCGGCATAACATTTTTAATTTATATGAGCAGTGAACTAATTCTGGGTAGCAAAAATTATTGACATTAAATTTTTTCATGTTGGGTTTATAAAAAATAAAAGTTTTTATGTGAGTCATTCATTAAATGAATTAGGAGTTAGGGACTATTTTTTATATGATTATGGATTATAAATTGTATGGTTTCAGAATTATAAAGGTAAGGGATTATATAGGTTAGGGGTTATATCAATTATCAGTCATAATGATTATAAGGGATATACATTATAAATGTTTGAGTTATATGGATTGTGACTTACTAGTCTAAAATGTTATAAGGGTCAAGTTGTAACATCCCTCTCTTGCAAGCACATGTTATTGACTTATTATTTGAGGACACTTGCATGCAAGTGATCTGGTTATAGTATGTGGTTATCTCTTTCGCTTATGGATTCTTCTGATGATGTTGATGTATTATGATGTATGTTGTTCGATATATATGTATTGATAGATGTTATTAAAGATTTTCCCCTGAGTGTGCAAGACACTTGAGATCGAGGATGCCTATGGAATCAATGGAACTCCTTGGACTCGGGATTGAGTCAGGGAGTGAATTTTATTAGTTTTCATTTATGCATATGTGAGATGTGATTGATTATATTATGACGTTGTTTATGGATCATTGACAATGTTTCATTGATGGATGTAGGCTGATGATTGCTTGCTAATATGACTCACATAAGGAGTAAAGGGGCCATGCACATAGACCAGATATTGAGGGAGAAGTGTGGCATCATCCCTGTCATAGCCTACTAGAACTCTCATCATGGCTCGAATTGTAGGTTAACAATTACCTAGTTGGAGAGATCCATGATGTCGTGAGGGAAGACAGATATAGTCACTCATGGATATTTCTAAGGGGCATGTAATAAGGAAGGGTCCTTATTCCTTAGAAGCCCTTATACTCTCACAAGGTCGCCCAAATGGAGTCTTGACTCCAGGGGTTGGACAACTACCAGTACCAGTCAAAGGAGAGTGACACCCTTTGAGCACGGAATACATCTTGAAGGGCACGTTGCGTAGTTAAAAATTTAGTCAAATGCGAGTGGCACCCTTGGAGCATGGAGTGGATCTTGAAGAGCACGTCGCGGAATTAAAATTTCAGTCAATGAATCTAGGTGGCCTAGAAAAAATTGAGTGAATGTTAAACCTTGTAAAATCTTGAGCATTGTCAAATTAATTAATTAAAGAATTACTTTATTAATCATAATCCATATAGGATTCTAAGCCTTTGAAATTAAAATTTTAATTAATCCAAAGTCTAATTTAGTAAGAACACTAAAAACTAAATTTATAAATTAAATATGAGGGGATGAAGTAAATCAATTTAATAATTCAAGGTAAACAAAATAAATCCAAAGATTGATTAAATACACATATGTGCAAGTAATTACCAAATTGGAATTTAAGGTAAGAATGTAATAAAGCTAAAGGAATGGGTACACATAAAAAGGAATCTAGAGTCTAGTTAACACTAGTCTAACTAGGAGAAGATTCATATTTTAACTCAACTAAATTTCATAAAGGCATCAATCATTAATTGGAAATAAAGGGAATAAAGAGACAACTAGAAGTGATTTAAGGAGGGATTTTAGGATGGTTGAGGGAAATTATTTTTTATTAAAATAAAATATGGATTTTATGATGGAAATTGGGGAAAGGGTGACAAGTGCATAGGGGAGATAATTCTAAATTATTTTAATTAAAAAGTGAATTAATTGTGCAAGTGTGGGAAAATTCTATAAAACAAATGGTTGAGTTGAGAGAAGGATCACAGTAGTCATGAGTAATGTTATGCTATAGAAATTTGACTAGTTTTAATTGTGAGAGTTGGGATACCCATATTGAGAGAGAGTGGTGGCTCTACCTTGCGAGGCAAGCTGGGAGCTAGAGGATTTCTAGTTGTATGTGTGCATGGCCCCTTTACGTCTCGAGGGGCTAATGGGGAAGAAGATTACACCTAGTGTTGGCTGGGAGGTACCAGTGAATTCTCAGCGATTAGAAAGAGAGAGATTGGAGGGTGAGCCACTATAGAAGGGCGTCCTCAGTTTAATAATTTTTCATCATCGGTTACGGTGTTTTTATTGAGCTTGTGATTGTAATAGTTAAGTTATAAATTGGATTTCAGTAATTTTCTTTAGAACTCTAGATTTCTAGAAAAACATTATGTGATATGAATTTGAATGATTGTTCTTCGACTGTGGGATGCCTCCATGGTGCATCGATTGCATGACCTAAATATTTTCCTTCAGATTTTGGTAGCACTTCCTTAAATGATAATTTATATAGCTTTTCATTATGTATCGCAAATGTTTGAGTTAAATTTCTTCATGATGAGTGAAATGTCCTGAAAATTCTACCAAATGGTAGCATTAAATTGTTGTGAAACATTAGATTCATTATTTACATGCATAGACTTCCTATGATGAACTTTCTATCATACAAACCCTCCACATTTTTTTCTTTGTGAAAATCCCCCCCAACACTTATGAATTCCCTCGTGAGATTTCCCTTGAACCTCTACATTCAATTTATGGGAAAACCCCCTGTGTTTCTAAGTATGAAAATCACCCAACTTTGGTGCATATCTGCGTTCAATCTATGGGAAAAAACCCTCTACGTTTTTGGGATTTATAAACTTTGTGATCTATTTCATTTTCTCACCGAATTTTCTGATTAATCTCCATGTTTTTGATGGGGAGATTACAAACCCTGTGTTTTAATTCAGTTGCTCAATGAATATTTATTAATTCTATGTTTCTTGGGGAGTTATAAACTATGCGATCTATTTCATTTGCTCAACGAATATTTATTAATTCTCTGCATTTTGGGGGGAGTTATAAACTCTGCGATCTATTTCCTTTGCTCAACGAATTTTCTTATTAATCTCTGTGTTTTTGATGGGGAGATTACAAACCCTATGTTTTAATTCAATTGCTCAGCGAATATTATTAATTCTCTGCATTTTTGGGGAAGTTATAAACTCCATGATCTATTTCATTTTCTCAACAATTTTTTTTACTAATCTATGCGTTTTTTATGGGGATATTACAAACTATGCATTTTAATTCAATTTCTCAAAGAATATTTATTAATTCTCTATGTTTTGGGGAGTTATAACCTCTGCTATGTATTTCATTTTCTTAGTGAATTTTTTTATTAATCTCTTTGTTTTGATTGGGAGTGTAACATCTACATTTTATTCCTAGCTTGCTCAACGATTTTTCTTCACCTCTTCACCTCAGAATTTTCCTGGGATGCTCTTTTCCTTAATAGATTTTTCGAGTGAACGTTGAACTCTCTGTCTCTTCTTCTATTATTTTAATAGAACCTAGGCACCTCTCACCATTATCTGAATTGGATAGGCGAACAACACCTAATTTATCTCTTCTAGTCTAAATTAATGGATGGAGCTCCTTTTAGTTCCTAGCCTTAGAAATGTAATGGATGGCATAAAGTTTTAATTATTACTTTGTATATTTTTGTAACATCCCGCTCTAGCACACTGAGTGAACTTATTCTTTGGGGACACTTGCTTGCTAGTGATCCAGATTATTATGCTATTAAAAATTTTGATTTTGATTATGAGGAGTTATGGGTTGATGACATGTTGTTTTACTAGCATTGACATAGACATGTGCCATTGACTCAGTTTACAGAGTGTGCAAGATTTTGGACCTCAAGGATGCAGAGGCATCGATGGAACCCCTTGGACTCCGGATTGAGTCAGGGAGTGTACCATTGGGGTTTGATTGTTTTACTATGATATTAGTGCATCTGATTAGATGATATGATATGGATATGTTCTGACATGATTTGTTGATGATGCAGGCTGACGATAGCTTGCTGAACAAAATCACATGTGGAGTAAAGGGGTAACGCACGACTACTAGAGATGTTGATGGAGAGGTGTGGACAATAGCCCTACCACAACCTACTAGCACTCCCGTCGTGGCTCAAACTGTAGGTTAACAATTACCTAGTTCCAGAGGACCCATGGTGCTATGAGGGCAGACTGTGATAGTCGCTCACGATGATTCTAAGGGGCACACAATAAGGCGGGGGCCTTATTCCTTAGAGGCCCTTAGTCTCCCACAAGTTCACCTCGCAGAGTATTGACTCCAGGGGTTTTTGATGTCTACCATGTTAGTCAAGAGGCTAGTGACACGCTTGGAGCATGTGGTGCATTTTGAAGGGCACGTCGCACAAGAAAAATGGAAAGAGGCAAGTGACACCCTTGGAGCACCTAGTGCATCCTAAAGGGAATGTTGTGTTGTTTTGATAAATGAATGAACCTATATGGCCTTAGGACGAATAACGTGTTAAGTATTTAAAAAATAAAAAATAAAAAAATTCCCTAATTAAATGTCGCCCAATACAAAATTTAACGTCTAAGTATAAATTACGCTAGTGGTAAACTTTTGTTTACCTATAAAAAAATTAATAATAATTAAAATAAAAACAACTTAAATAATAATTATGATCTTCGTAAAATCTTGTAACACGAAGGGAGTAAGAAATTTAAATTATTCATAAAAAAAATCAGTTGGAATTAATTGTTTTATCTTTTTGATAATTTAAAATATACTAACTAAATGATAAAAGGGAAAAAGGGTTAAATTCCACACTGCCATTTTGTGTTCTAATTAAAAAAGGGAAAGAGGGAAAATCTAAAATTTTAGGAAACTAGGAAAAGAGGTAAACATAAAAAGGGAAAAAGAGGAACTTAAGGGAAAAAGATGAAGATCAAACTTAGTAAAGCATCTACCATTTAAGAGCTTTCTAATTTAAAATGAACTAGCAATTTAATAAAAGGGAAAGTTATTAAAACCTGTAAGAGAATTTAGGGACACCTATGAGTGATTCTAGAAGTAACTCTAGGTGGGTGAGGGAAATAAAGATAATTAATTGATTAAAGTTAATTTATGAGGAAGGAATGGGATGGGTGACACTTGTACGGGGATGATTTTTTAGGAAATTAATTATAAAAACTTAACTAAAAGAGAATTTTTGGAAAGTAAGGAACCACAAAACTCTATATAATGAAGGTAGGTGATGGAGGTTGGAGTATCTTCTGTTTGCGTAAAGTTACATTGTAGAAATATATATTTGAATGATTTAACTTGTGGGAGTTGGGATACCCATCTCAGTAAGGTGTGGTAGCTCGGCCTTGCGAAGCGAGCTGGGAGCTAGTCAAAATCTCTGGATAGTGAGTGTGTCGCCCCTTTGTAGCTCGGGGGGCTAAGGGGGAAGAAGAGTACCCCTAGCATTGGCTGGGAGGTACCGATGAAGTCTCGACGGTCGACGAATGGGAGTTGCACAAAGCGCATGGGACATCATTCGGAGCGGGCGATCAGGAAACTGTACACTCTCTTCATTTTTGTATGGTAGAATGTATTAGGACTTATGCTTGAATCTACTTATTTAATGGAGAAGTAAACTAATGTTTTTTTTTTAAATTGGTGACTGAACTTTCCTTAGCCTAGCTCGATGGTTGTTGACTCCCTTGGCCTTCGTTTTCTAGCATGTCTTGACCACCTTGATGTGTTGATTGTGACCTTTATGGTTGTTTATCCTTCATCCCTAGCTCACTAGTCCTCGCCTAAGCAGTCAGCCAAGAGCTTGATCTACGATCGTTGCCTTAGCATTAAAATACCTATGGATCTCAACACCCTGCTTTTTTGTGCTAGGATGATGAGCGAAAGACGAACATGTTAGTCAGCTACCCTTGATGTTTGTCCCTGGCTGATTGTTGATTTCTCCATCTGGAAATGACCTCTGCATGTGGATTATCTAGTGTCTTGGTTGGTTTCCTCTATTCCTTGATTGATAGAACCCCTGCAATCATTCCATGACCTTTCCCATTAGATCCTTGCATTGTCCTACTGTTGTTTGCACTATATTGGGGTTATAGCAATGGAAGCATAGATTGATTCCCTGTCTGCCAATTTTTGGGTATTCTGGCAATGGAAAAACGCAATGGTTTCATGCCTCCTTTTTTTTTTTTTATTCTAGCAGTAAAAAGGATTGATTTCAGGTCTTCATTTTTATAATGGTATCCTGGAAATGGAAAAACTTTTTTATTTGATTTCCTGTCTACTTTTATATTTGTGTCCGGGAAATGAAAAATGTTTTTCTATTCCATCTATCCACATACAACCCAAAATCATTTTTTTCCATCAAGTGAAGAGGCTTGGCGTTTTTGTATTCCAACTGTTCACTCACCGCCCCAAATCATTTTTTCCTAGCAATTGAAGAGGCTTGGCATTTTGTGTTTCTATTTTTTTTTACTTAGCAATCCATAATCCCCTCAGCAAATTCGTTTCAATTGCCAATAATATCTGTGAATGGATTCACCTCAACATTTGACCAGTTGTCTGTGTTTTCCACCTTCTTCTCCATAATTTTGCTGAGAATTTTGTGGGCATCCTATGGGGAAAGAATATCTGTGTTTTCCCATTTTTTCTGCACGATTTTGTTGAGAAATTTTTGGATAAACATTTAGTGTTGATGAAGTCTTCTTTTAGGTTTTTAATTGTTGGGAATTGCCATCATTATGATTGAAATCGTGCCTTGTGGATAGCTAGAATTTTTCCCAAAGCCTATGAAGTTTGCTCTCATTTTTAATTGTTGGGCGTTGGCATCTTTAGAGACTGAAATCGTGCCTAGTGGGTAGCTGGAACATCACCCAAAACTTATGATGTCTGCTTCATTTTATTTTTGTTGGGCGACCTGCCACTCATCATTGCATTTTCATGTCTCTTGCCAGCCTTGTCTTGACCACCCTGACCTCTATCTGTAATTCGTTTTATGACTCTTGGCATGTTAAGCCTATACCTTGAATTATTTTTTTTACTCTAATAATTGGTCCTGATAATTGCTTGTTGAAGGCCATGCTAGTTGTCTTGTTAGTTGCTATAGTTAATAGCCATGATAGTTGCAATGTTAATGCTAAATTAATTACCTTATTATCCGCCAAAATAATTGCTACAACACTAGAATGGTCAACAGATTCATGCTTGATTGATTAAATGGCCACTAGTTGCCTAAATGGATAACTTCACTTCTTAACCTGTAATGGCATCAGTCTAGGCTGTCAGCTTGCTTTGGTGTTTATGCCCTGAGTTTTACCTTTACCTGGCAGTGACTCTTATTGAGGGCGCGTGGCAATAAATCCTTTAGGTACATGGCCTTGGTCCTCGTAGATTGTTATGGCGTTATGGCACTTACACTTCTTAGTCGATTTCCTTATTGTTGAAGGCAACTGTCATTTTGGTACCTGGAATAAAGATAGATGCATGTGGAATTTTATTGAGTTAATAAATGCTTAGTTGTTTCTTTCAGCCTTGATGTTGTAATGTTGTTATTGCTATATTAAATGATTGGTTAATTGTCATGATTATATGCCTTGTTAACTGGTTTATCATTGTATTAATGGTAGCATTCCACATCAAGATTGTTACTATTGTTATTTAGTTAATGGAAACACAGTGTGTTGGACGTTAAGTCGTTAATAGCAAGTTAATCTTAGACATTGTAGTTGATATAGTGAATATGTTTTATATTTAGCAATTGCTAAGGTTAAATCGTATTAATGTAGACTATATTTTTAGTTAGTGTCTAAATCATGATTTATACTTGCTAGCTTGGTTGCTTTTAAGGTCAAAATTAGAATTGCCAATTGTTGACTAGTTGTGATTTAGACTTACTAACTTGTTTTCTTTTAAAGGTTAAAATAGACTCGCAAAAAGTTGACTAGCTGTAATTTAGACTTGATAAATTGGATGTGTAATTGATTCTAGTTGTGTTTATAGATATCGCCTAATTGGTAACTCGGACTCGCTAAATTTGAGTCAAAATTCATGTTAAGTTTGGTTGGTAACTTGTTGACTAGTTGTGATTTAGACTAGTTAACTCGTCTGTTATTAATGCCCCCTTTTTGTAATCATAGATATTGACCTTTCAGACTTGATTAATGGTTGTTTGTTGATGAAATCATTTTTAGCTTGCGCTTCCCATTGAGGGTGTGGTTGTTCATTTAATTAATTTTTGTACTTGGTTTGGTAAACATTTAATATGCTTGGTCTCCTGGTGTCAAGGGGGATGTAGACACCTCCTTGTTCCTGAGAACAGTCACCGGCCTTGAGACCTTAAATGGTCAAAATTGATGGGAACCTGGGCTTGAGCATTGCTTATGTGTCATGGAGGTCCTAACCATTGCAGGGTAGTACAGGTGGGTAGTCATTCTTATTTTTCGTCAGTTGAGTGTCATACATTGCTTCCAGATACTTGATGTTCTTTTATGTTAGGTCGTTATGTTTGTTGTGCCATGAGTTTCATGTGTTGTGTTCATCGTCGTGTTGCGATGTTGAGTATAATGTCATTATTACCTTCCTACATAGACAAAAAAATTAAAAATAAAAGAAAAATCACTTGTTATGTGAGGCTTGTTGTTGTAACAAAATGGGAGGTCCGTTACAATTTTGGAATAGTAGACACCTTATTACCCTCACATCTATTATGGTAGTTGTTGATTAATAATTTATATTAGAGATACAATAGTTTTTCTTATTGGGATAAAGGTTTATAGTCTCTAAAAGAATGTTAGAGTAGGGATGGAAACCTCAAGTTTTACTTATGAAAAATTGCTACTCTTGGGACCTTACTTGTGGATGGTGCCTTGGTTCTAATTTATTTATGTCTCATTGCAAACCATGGATCTCTTATGATATTCTTAAATGGAGTCTCATTTGATATTAAGTTCTTACATTCTTAAATGAACCCTAAAATTGAAGGAGAGCATGGTTGAGCTAATTATATATATGTTTCCTTTAGATACTCGAAGCACTTGATAAGTAATGTTACACCTTAATGGGAATGATTGGAAATTGATTAATGAGGATTAGAATAACCATTATATGTTGCAAGGTTGCGCTTATTCCCTCATGGCCCATATTGTTCTCATACCTTCTTTACTCAACCTTGTGCTTGATTGTTGATTTATTTTCTGAGTTTAATTTATTTTATTTTATTGGATCATGATAAACTGATGGTTGATTAATTGATAATTATTTTAGTGCCATGAAATAAATGCGATGTATGGATGGTTATGTGATTAGTTTACTTTTTCTCCTTGAGAATAGAATTGATAATTACCTTCGCACCATGGAATAAATGTGATGGGTGGATGGTTATGATATTAGATTCCTTTGCGCCAGGGAATAAAGTAATGATTACTATTACGCCTTTAAGCATGTTATCGTATGATGGTCTAGAAATTAGTATACCCTTGTGTAGTTATAAAAATTTGATTTATGATTGTTTAGTAGATATATTTCTCTTGCGCCATTAGAATATTGTGGATATATGACTCATTAAGTACGTATAATATCTTGCAACATTTAATTTAAATTTTATTACTCTAATGCCATTAGAAAATGTGGATATATGATTGATTAAGAATTTATAATCCCTTGTGCCTTATATAATGAAGTTGATTACACTTGCACCTTTAGAAGAATGTTGACATGTGATTGATTTAGTAATTATATTCTCTTCTACCATGTAAAATAAAGTGTATTTCTTATGCACCATGAATAATATCGATGTATGAACGAATGAGTATTTAAATTATCTTGCGCCATGTACAATAATGATGTTGATTGATTGATCTAGTTGGTTTAGACTTGCTTGTGTTAGTGGGATTTAGACACCTTTTTGTTCCTCAGAACAGTTACCAGCCCTGAGATCTTAAGTGGTCAAAATCAATCAGATGAATATTGGGCTTGAGTGTTTCTTATGTGTCCTGGAGGTCCTAACCTTACAGGTTAGGTTGGGAGGGTAGTCATTTTAATATTCAATATCGGATTAATCATTGTTTATAATTTTCTTCAATTGATTGTGATGTGTCAAACTGCGTCACTATTTATGTTTATGTGTTGGTCAATTGTCACTATCATTTAGCTTAATGCAATTCTTATGTGTCATTTCAATGACGATGATGTATGTTGTTATTATGCTGTAACAAGTTCATTTTCTAATGCAAAAAAAAAAAAAATTTACCTATTGTGCTTCAATTTCCTAGTCGTAATCGAAGGGCCATTACACAAGTGTTATCAATTATGATGGTTAGAAATTATAAATGATAGGGACATGGATTATATGTCTTATAGGGGTTTAGTGGAGGATGTTATGTGTTAGGTTTTATAGGGGTTATATGGGTTAGGGTTTATGGGATTTATGTGTGATAAGGGTTATTGTGATTAAGTGTTGCATGTGTTATAGGTTAATGATTATAAGGATCAAGGTTATATAGGGTTTAGTGTTTTCAGGGATTAATTTTTAATGATTAGAACGATTAAAGAGGTTATAAGGGTTATATATTATAAGAAGTTGGTGTGGTCATATTAGTGAATAGTGTAGCATAACAAATATTAAGAGTGATAAGGGTTAAAAGTGTTGAATCAACTATTTCTTAGGGGTTTAAAGGGTTTGAGATTGTAGAGGTTAGGGGACATACAAATTAATATTACAAGGGTTATAGAGGAAATAAKATTTAATGTAATATGTGCTAGGATTAAGGGGTTATTGAGGTTAAGGTTTATATGGGCTATAGGGATTGTATGACATGGTTATATAGGTTAAGGATTAAGGATGATAGGGGTTAGAAGCGTTATATTTTAGTTTTTATATGCATAAGGGATTTATTTTATATATATTAATGGATAATAATTATAGGGCTAAATCATTATAAGAGTTAATGTTTATTAGTTATAGAACTTACAAGTTTTAAAAAATTATGGAGGTTAGGGGTTAGTGGATAAAGGGGTGATATTTTAATGAGTTACRTGGRTCACAAGGATCATGAGTTAAGTATTACATGCATTAGAGGTAAGGATTAGAGGGATTAATAATTAGGCTTAGGGGTTATAGGTATTAGGGTTTAGGAGTTATAGGGATTAAAGGTTATAAGTTTATTGAAGGAGATATAAAGGATAGGAGTTGAGGGTGTTAGGAGACAAAGTTTAGGGGTGATAAATTTATAGGTATTAGGCCTTAAGTATTATAGAAGTTAGGAGTCATAAGGGTTAGTCAATTGGAATTAAAGGGGTTATGGGTTATAATAGTTGAGAATTATGGGTTCTAAGGGTTATGAATTAGAGGTTATAGGAGAAATATGTGTTAGGTTTTATAGGGGTCATATGTTGATAGTTAGGGATCATTGTAACTAGGGGTTAGGTGATAAGGGTTTAGAATTATAGAGGTAATTTGTTATGGTGGTTGGAGTTGTTATGGATTGTAAGGGTTATGAGATATATGAGTGATAGGAGTTAAATATTATATGGGTTATGGGCTATATGTGTTATGGGTTAGTGTTTAGGGCCAATAATTATTATAATAACTACACGATATAGGTGTTGGAGATTTTATGGGTTAAGGGTATATGGTTATATGTGTTAGTCAGAGATTATACTTGTTAGAAGTTATTTTTGGAGGGTTAATAATATTTATTTAGGTTATTATTTAGTATTATAAAACTTATGCTACTTGTAATAGGTGATAGAGGGGTTAATTTTTAGTTTTAATACGGTTTATGGTTGATAGGGTATGCATTGAAGGTTTATAAGGATTAAAGGTTAGGGGTTATAAATACTAGTTATTTGGTGTGATTGGGATTTTATGGGTTACACATTGTAAAAAAAATATATTGTTTATAGGTTATAGTGGTTAAGAGTTAACACTTATGGGATTATAAAGGTTAGGGGTTAGATAAGGTTTATACTTGTTATGGGTTCAAGGATTTTAGGTTTATATATGTTAGGAATTTTAAGAGTGACAATGGTTATGGCACAAGGGTGATAATTATGATTGGGTTTGAAGAGGTTAATACACATAGTAATTCAGGATTGGTGTGTTAGGTTTAATGTTTATAATTGTTATGAGTAATTTGTTAGTGTTGTAATGGTTATAGGATATAATGGTTAATGCCTATATGGTTTAAGGTTTAATGGTTATATAGGTGAAGAGTTGGGATGATAATGATTATAAGAGTTAGGGTTTACATGAGTTAGGTATAATAGGGACTAGGGTTTATATTATTATGGAAGTTATAAGGTTTAAGAATTATATATATAAGGTATTATAGAGATTAGGGGTTATATGTTTTAGGGATGATAATGATTATAAGGGATATTCATTATAAATGATATTTTTTTATATCTAGGGGAATCACTAACTAGTCAAGATTACATGGGTGAGGTCCAAATTCAAATTTGACTCAATGCCACTATAAACTATAAGCTAGTGCCAATGTCCCACAAGTTAGTTTCTAGTAGGAAACTTATGACTTGGAAAGGATTGAGAGGTCTCGAGACACATTCACAATGGTTTTCCCACTCATGGTGGGAACTTATCCTTCTATCCTTATCACAAGGAGTGAGGGTCTCATCGGGAATTTTAACCTAGGCAAGGAGAGTGCAAGACCTACCTCCAAGGAGGGATAATTTTAAGGATCAAAATTTATTTTGAAATGTAGAAACCTTCGCCAATCTTACTAGTCCTTTACATGTCAACTATAAATGTTTGGCGATATTTTTGTTAAAATATTCAAATTTCTAAGGATTTTATATAGTTTTTGTAAAATTTTGGTGATTTTTAGGGTAAAATAATTTTTTCCTATAGAATTTGGGCAAATAATTTTTAGAATGCCTAATATTTTTGGGGGAAAAAACATAGAAAATTATCCCATGGGTGAAATTTAGCCCCTAAAATTTTCCCTGCCTCCAAGCCACCTTATGAAACCATCTCATCCTTATAAACTTGAAGTACATGGGGGTGGGATTTGATCCACTTTTTCATGCACAGGTCACAAGACCATTTAATATGATCTCTCTGGGTGCAACCACACACTCAAACATTATTTCAAGGTGACTTCATGGCTCCAAGAAAATACCTCATGGGAATTGAACCTTTCCCAATGGTGGAAAATTCCTTTATTTTATAATGGTTAGGGTATAAATGAGTTTTATAAGGTTTATTATCATTATGTGTTATAGGGATTAAGGATTCTCCATGATAATGATTTTATTAGTTATAAGGGTTAGAGTTATAGATTCTAAGGGTTAGGGTTATTAGTTATTATAAGGGTTATGAATTCTAAGTTATATAAATTAAATGGGATTTGGATTAGATGTTACAAATCTAAGGGTAATAGAGGATAGGGGCTATATTGGTGAGAGGTGATATGCATTATATGAGTTTTGTAGTACAAAACATGGGTTAAAGGCATTCATTGATACAATAATTACATGAGTTAAGGCTTATAAGGGATAGAAGTTAGGGTTTATATGAATTAATCATAATAAGGGTTAAGGATTATAAAGTCATATGTTAGAGGTTAATGGTTATAAAGGCTACTATTCATAAGGGTTAATCATTATAAGGGTTAAAGTTTTTTTGGGATTACATGGATTAGGTGTTATAGTGTAATGTCCCTCCATTTGAAAACATTTGAATATTTTAATTTTTATTATTTATTTTGTGGTAATTTTTTAGGAAAAGAGTTAAGCTCAAATTATATCATCATAAACATTGATGATGAGAAACATTTTTGTAAATATTTTATTTATTTATTTATTTTATTTAACTTGAGACAAATTGAGGTTTATTCCATGGGAGAGTGAAAAGGGATAAAACCCACCAGAGAAAATATTGTCCATGAGGACAAGTGTAAACCTACTTCCAAAGATGTGAGATGTGAGAGACCAAGCTAGCACATAGTTAGGCCAAGAAGATTCACTATGGTCACGAATGAGGCTAACTTGGAAAAAGACCTAGGAAATTTATTATTCTCCTTGGTGAGACAAGGAAAGACAAGTACTTCTGAGAAGGATTTGAGTTTAATGGTTCTGATAAAGAGTCAAGCTCAGATTTATGTGGAAAAAGGTTATTGAAATTCCCAATCCCTATGGAATAATTATTTTCTCTTGGGGATGACACGAGTAATTGATTGTTTATGGTTGGGAGGAACTAGATTCCCTACTATGGTTGGGAGGAACTCGATTCCCTACTAGGTTTGTCCGATTTTTGAAGCGGATATATGTTTATCTTCTTATTAATCATTTTCTTTCATAATGGTAACTAGTACTATAGGAAAAAAAATCTAAATATTTTACTGTTAATGTAAGTGTAGAAAGATAGTCTTGTATTATTTTATTCAATGGTAATATTGCAACATGAAATATATATATATAATAATAGAAATTGTATTCCAAGGTTTTAATAATGACTGTAGTTAGTTAAAGATAATATGTGTGTCATTTCATGATTATTTTCCATTGCAGCAAAAGAAATAGTTATTATGCCTATAACATGTCATTCTTTTGGAATTTAGTTTGTGTGTGTGAGTAGTGAAAGGAAGAAATAAAGTATAGTAGCCAAAGGTTTTCTTTTATATGCAATACATGAAAATGCAAATTATTGAAATTATAGTAGCATAATAAGTAATGATACATTATTATGTATACATGATGATTGTGTTTAAAAAAAAATCCATTATACAAAGATAAACTAAAAATATTTACTTTAGATTGCATCTTTAGAAAATATATTCATTTATCTTTACTTGAAGGAAAAATTCAAAGTTTTTCATGCTAATATATATATATATATATATATATATATATATATATATGTTTATGTTGTGATTGTATTCATAAAAATATTATCACTAAAATTTAAGTGATTAACCCTAATCTAGCATTATATATAGAGAGAGATTATTTTTAAATTAACCAAAACAGAGAAATAACTCAAAGTCCAAATATATTGCAGTGAGGGGACTAATCAACAAAAGAACAAAAAGGAAACTAGAGTTTTAATCAAACCAGGAAGGCTAGAATAGATATTGCTTTTAATTTAGAAAAGAAACCCAATATTATTGCCCACATATGGTCACGGTTTATATTCACAATTGCAAATAATAATAAATATAGATAAATACCAAGGTTAAAAACCTCCATAGATAAATACCAAGTTCGTTGGTTAGAACGAGTTACGTGCGTGATCCAAATAACCATTGACACGGTGGAAGTATAACCTTGGAGAGTATAAATAAGATATGAAGGGTCTCTTATGAGGAGGAATTTTGAGCACATTGAATATCCATTATCTTGTGAATTTTTTATTGCATGTACTCATTGACACGTGAAGTTATGCAAGTGAGGTAGCAAAGGAGGGTTGATGGTGAATGTTTCGAATTTTAAGAAAAAACCTTAGTTTTTGAAGTGTACATGGTTGCATTGGAGGATATAGTGTACATAAGTGGTCTAGGTACAGTTGAAAAAGGTCATGAAAGCTTGAGTTGATGTTGGTTAGAGGTCCTTGAAGTCTGAAGTAAGTTCTGAGGTTAGTATTTTATAGGTTCAAATCATCTACAAAAGTTCTCGTATGGTTACATGTTTTTTTTAATGATCACTTATGCTTAATATGGTATGGTGAATGCTTAAGACATTCTTGGTGTGGTTGTTTTGAGATATGGATTTGGTATATGTTGGTTGGTTGAATGAGTGAGAAACACTCTTATGTATGGTACAATTCTGATATGGTTGAGGGGTATCTATGTTATATGATGATGTATGCATGAGGGACATGCATAGTTTGTTGGAGATGCTTCTTTGATGATATGGAACATATACATGTTGGTTAGTGACAGGTTGGAAGAGGCAGCAAAGGACACCCTAGTTTTATGAGGTATGTAGGATGAAGGAGGACATGTCACATACATATGCGGGTTGAAGGAGAATAGGGTGTGTACATACGAGTGTTGTAAAATATAGAGGTCACGAACCTATAGAGAATATTTGACATATTGTTTTATGTCTACAAGCTGGGTCTCATACTTGAGGGTTGGATTCCTCACATCTGAGTTAGTGCTGAGATTTGGATGTTGGGTCTTGTATTGAGAGTTGTTTCTCTCTTGGATTTGGTTCTCTTTTCATTTGGTGATGATAAACCCCAGAGATTGTAGTCCCATGTAACACATAATACAAAATATTTCACATATATATGATGTTCTTTGTGTTCATTATGGTGATGGTTTATTGTTCTCTATTATTGATTAATTTTGTTGATATATGAAAATATCTAATTGTGAATGAATAATAATTTTTTAAGTGGTTGGTAACAACTAAGTTTTGAGAGAAGTGTAAAATAATCCACACACTGATTCACCCCCCCTCTCAGTGTGATCAGTGTGTCCAACAATTGATATCAAATAAGGCCTTCATCGTAATCCTTACATGATTTGAGGAAATCCATGGACACACAAATGGATGAACATGTAGTAGAATTTCCCTTCTTTTATGACATATATTACTTTATATGGAGAAGAAAAATGAAATGGTATTTGAAGTCAAAAGGAGAAGGTGTTTGGGATACATTTGTTTTGTTTCCAAATCGGTTCCCTAGAAGAAACAATCCAAATATGCAGCCCAAAAGGAATCAAAGAAGAAAAATGAAGTTGAATTCGATACCATCTTTATTGGACTCTCAGGTTATGTCAAATAAAGCATAGGACAATGTACCTCTGCCAAGGACCTATGGTTGAAGATAGAGAAGGCATATCAAGACAAAAAACAAGACACAGAAAACAATCCCATCAAGGACGTGAAGAAAATCAATGAAGATAAAGACCCTCCAAAATCTTCTGATTGCAATGATTATAAATATAATGATGTTGAATGTTCTCCTACAAATAAAGAACAAGATCTAGAAGAATTTTGTGTAAAATCAACTAATTTTTATCTTATAGATGAAGAGGAAGAATTGTTGAAGCTTAAAGATAAATTTCTAGATGGTTTAGAAGAAGTTGGAAATGAAACATAATATGATTCAGATGCTTTTGAGCATCTTGAAAGATTTACTAAGGAGTCCCTAGAAAAGTACCAAAGGCATATCATGGCACTAAATTTTTTTTTCAAAAAACAAGAAGAAAGTGAAACTAAGCAAAGGACACAATTAGAAGTAAAATAAAAAGAAAACAAGAGACTAAAGACTGAAAAAAAGTAGTCAAGCAGAAGAAAAGAAGAAGGTAGATGATGATCTTAGAAAAAGCCTTGAATATATTGAAAAAACAGAAGAAATCAATGTCAATCTAAGGACCCAACTTGAAGAATCAGGTAAATGGAAAGGAATAATCATGCCATAAGTTGGAAGCATAATTTGTTGATATTAGAAGGAAAACAAAGAATTCAAACAAGTTCATGAACAACTCAATAATCTTGGACGAAATCCTAGATAGCCAAAGATTTCCAAATGATAAATATAGCCTTGGATACAACAAGGAAGCAACACACTCTGAAGCTAGCACTTCTAAGAAGCATGATGTAGGTCCTTCATTTTCAAAAGGTGGAAGCAAAGCTGCAAGTCAATAACCTGAACAAAAATGGAAACATTCAGAAGATCAGAACAATGAAGACACCAAGAAGCCATTCCTACACCTCAAAGAAAATTCAAAAGAGATACACCTTCAAGGTTGACACAAAAGCACATGTATAAAAAAAAAAATCATGGTCATTGATTCTCATGTAATGAATATGGTCACAAATCTTTGGATAGCAGACATGTTGGAAAATTCAATAACATATTAATATGTTGGAGATCTAATCTAGTGGGACACATTGCTGCACATTGTCACACCATGAAATGTTACAGTTGCAGTGGGTTTGGCCACAAATCCCAGGATTGTTGGAATTCAAGGAGACAGTCAATGAGAAATTTTTCATACAATATGACAAGAAGAGAAAATGAAACATGGAAGGAAGATAATGTTGAAAGGATGGAAGCTCAGAGTACAAGTGTTAAGAATTTAGGGCACTCTCAGAAGTGGATGAAGAATACTGAACATAATGGTTGTCATGAGGCAAGCTCAAGCTTAAGTGTTTTTTGAGGCATACGCGGGTTCCTATGTGAACAATCGTGTACATACTCAAGTTGTTTTATGGAAAGGTCACATACATATGTGATATGTAGGAGGACAATTCACGTACCTAAGTTAAAGTTTTGAAAAATGGGTGTATGGATGGGTTGCAACATGGTTTGATGGTACGTATGTTTCCAGGTTTTCATGAATAAAGGTATGTTTGTATGTGTGTTTGATAAATGTATGGTGATAATAAATGGTTGAGTTTTGGAACATATGCTTGAGGCCTATCTTGGATTCCTAGTGTGTGGATTGAGGCATTTATGTTAAGGAATAGTTTTGGTTATGTTAAGTACCTATCATTAAGGTTGTGGCACCTTGTTTATGAGGTATATCACGGGTAATGTGATGCTAGAAAAAGGTATGTCATTGATCTATTAAGGTACATTCTTGGTACATGTCTAGAGGTATTATTGTTCGATTATACTTGTTGTAGTGAATGTTTTTGAGGTAGATCTATTGCATTACATGGTTGGTACATATGTGAACTCTATTGATATATCTTGATCTCTATTGTGAGAAGCATTTTTTTGGTAATGTTGGTTCATGCTTGAAGATACATATTGGGACATATTGTTGGTGAAGTTTTGGCCAATGGTTTGATGTAAGGGTTTATAATAGTGTGATGTATTGTTATAGGCATACTTGTTTAATATATTGACATTTGGTTGATGTACATGTTTGGTACATGAATGAGACACTTTGTTGATGAGTTGGCATATACATAAGGTGTATGGTATGGTGATGTTGGTAAACCTTGATGAGATTGGTGATGGTTGTAGGTTGATGCATATCTTTGTGATATTGACATATACTTGATGGTTATCCTTGTGATATTGTGATATGGTACATGTCATGATTGAGAGTGATATGGCATATGGTTGAGACACTTGATATGGTGCATGTTGATTGAGGTCTACTTGTTGATATACATTGGAAGTACATATCTTGGATACATTGGCACATAGTTCATGGTAGTTGGTTGAGGTATATGACACTTGATTGAGGTACAAAGTTGGTATGTTGTATGGTTGATGATGTTATTGGTATTAGTACATTGATAGATGCATGTTTTGGTCATCTTGATACATGCTTGGTACACATTCGACACATATTCTTGGCATATGGTTGAGGAACTTCATTCATGATATCTTATGGTATATGGTATCTACATTGTTGATGTACATATTTGATGTGCATGGTTGGGACATGGTTGATACATGTTTGATGCATGATTGGTACATACTTGGTACATTATTGGAGGCATCTTCTAGTTGGAACATGGTTTATGGATGATGTGGAATATATGTATGGATTTACTTTTAGAAGCGCATCTTGATTATGGTACATTTTGTTGTTTATGAGTAGTCTTAATTGATGCACATCTTGGTGATATTGTGCATGTTATCGCCCACTTTCAGGGATAACTAGGAGATCATGTCTCAAGGCCCACACGTCCTAGACATGGAGTATCGAGTGTAGGATTGACTTCAGCATGGCCCTGGAGAGCCCACCCTTTCTCTCTTCCAACATATTTATCCTGTCCGTAGTAGCATCAGTTTCCACCACCATCAGCTTGGTCTTGTGTCAGAGAGGGTTCTTGCTTCATGAGGTAATTAGTTTAGGTATCATGGTATGTGTCACTTTGATCATCAAAACCATTAAATGTATGCATCTTATTCCTTTTATTTATAACAACTGCTTGGACCTTACACTTTCCCACTTGACCATGTTTTGGGGATTGACAGGATGTCCTAGTAAGCCTGTGTTTGTTGGTTTTCGTTAGCCACTCAGGGTTGTCTTTAAGAATCCATCGCCCACTCCCTTCACAGTTTCACTTTTCCATCTTGTTTCGTGCTCAACTATCCCATTACACTTGTCCGAGCACTAGGTTGATCTATTTCTAGGGTTGCACCTTATCTAGTGGGAAGAAGGGGCTAAAGGCCGAGAAGGTAAAAGAAATATGGTAAAAGATAAAAGCCTAAGAAAAAAACCTTGATATTCTTCGTCGAGGGGTCCCCGAGAAAGAAATAAAAGGCTTCTCAACAAGAAACAAGAGGGACACTAAAAAATAATAAAAACAAGACCTAAATAAAGGATAGGGGGTCTCATCACGAGCCATCCTATTAGGTCCATGGGTACCTAGTAGTATGACATTGCCATCAGATGGTTACCATGCCAGGGCAATGATCTTTGGTTGCATGGCCAAGGGAAAGGAGGTCTTATCACGAGCCAACATTGTCATTTATGTGAAAGTACTTGTGGGTAACGCTGTCACCACTGGTCACCATGCCAGGGCAGTGTCCCCTTATTATATCTTCAGAAAAAAATAAAAAAACAATAAAAGAATGAAATAACGAAAAGAATAAAAGGAATGAATGGGATTGGAAAGAATTGCATCCATAACAAGTACAAATCTCCTTCTACAAAGGCACCCACAGGTAACACATTTCATCCTTGGCTTGCACCCACCTTCTTGGACATCCCTTGACCACTTCATCCACTTACATGGATTGGAAGAGGTCTCTTCCGGGAACTTCCTTTATTTAGTAGACACGAGCCCAATAGGATACCTTGTCCTTTTCCCAGACTTGTATAGTAGGTTTGTGTGACGTCTTTGAGTTATTCACTGATCTATTAGGGTTTTTATGCATATGCTTATTAATATTGATGGTGAAATGTGATTGACATTTCTATGATCCCTGTGACTGATGAACCCATGGAGGGTGTAGCTTTTGATGTGCAGGACCATGCCCGAAAAACAGGTACCATCTTGGACCGATACACATGGGGAGATGATCAGTTCAGACCTCCATGGGGTTGAAGAGCCCATCAAGTCGATACTTAGACCCCATCAGGGGGAAGATACAGGATAGAGATGGATCAAGAGCTTTGCACCAGAGGAGAAGATGACATTCCACCGGAGGCACCCCGATAGAGCTTGACCTAGGGGGAATGACCCTTTCTTAGTGGAATGTTGGCCCTGGGAGCCAAAGGACGTCACCATCTTGACTATGATGTCACTAAACATCATGGACATTTTGGGGGGCAAACTAGGTAGCAGTGGCATGTGTGGCAGGTTGGAGAAGCCTAAGGAGGGCTAACGTTTTGCTCCAGGATGCCCCATCTACACAAAAAGGGGCTAACGTCTCCCTTGGAGGGGATTTTACTCTCTTTTCAGCTTGATTTAGGATTTAATTTGACAATTTAATGAAAAACAATATGATTTTGTTATTTTGGCCTTATCGGCCTTTTACATGACCTAAAAGGTAAAATTAGGTCATGATATTATATAAAGGGAGGATTTTCTCCTTCATTTTTTCATCACAACTCATTCACTCCATAAGGAGATCCAAAATTTGTGCCCTATCTTAGGTATTTGGCTGATTTGGTGAGGAACACCTATTGAAGGAAGATATTTTTGGCATCTCTTCACTTTTCTCTTGGTGGAAGGTGTTACAACTAGGGTTTGCATGCTATTTCATGATGATATGTAAGTATTTTTTCTGCAAAACTTCTTAAATTAATGGTTGGAGTCTTATTTTCTTGCATATGTTTATAATTTGCTGAATAAAACCCTAGGTGACAAGCACACAAGTAGGTCCTTGTCTCATGTCCCCATTAAGAGAAAGTTTCAGCCATTGAGGAAGAAAAAGAGATCATAGTCATAGCTACACTCCTTTCTCTTCCTCCCTTTTGCTAGTTGTACCATCTAGAATTCAAGAGGAAGAGGACATCCTAGGGCTAGGTTATCTACACTTAGGGTCATTTTTGTTTTAGGGTTTGATGAAAGAGCCTTGTTGTAGCAACACTCTCCCTCATTAGAATTTATTGTCTTGATTTTGTGCTTTATTGAGCTAGTTGTTTGCCATATAAGGAAGGAGGAGAGAGCACGAGGCCTTTCCATAGAAACATCAGAGTGAGACTCTCTCCCCTAGGGTTTTGTTTCTAAGGCCCTGCCATAGAAATACTTCAGAACTCTTCCCTCTAGTCCTTAGCCATCCTCCTTCAACCATTGTGTCCTCCACTAAATTGACTCCATTTTACCCTAAAGGCATTGATCTAAAGTCCTACAGCGTTGAAGTGAATTTGATCACAACACTCTCAAAACCTTGAAATAAATCCCTAATTTCACTAACCCTAGCCTAGACTAACCTACTAACCTTAAGTGTTGACGTCATCCTTGGCTATTATATCATTGATGCAACAATGTTTTGTCTTTTGAGCAATTAAATGGTGATCTAAGGCATTTATTAGATGATGTGTTGATTGGTTACATCGAATGCCATATTGTCCTAATATTGATTGGTGAAGTGACATTACTTTCATAGCTATATTTATAAACATTGACTTTGTCAATATTTATTGCCATATTGCTTACATATTTATCAGATAGTCATACGAAGTACTAACCCATCGAATAAACTTGCACATATCAGTTTGTTGTTGCTTTGTTCCAGGAAGGTATACTTATTTGGGGGTTTTACTTGTTAAATTGGCCTTTGGCCAGACTATCTGTTTGTGTGGTGACTTGTGAAGGGGGAAAATATTATCTCTGTTTTATTAGCCTCTTGCCTCTTCAAAACCCCAGGTCACCGAGGACGTCTCCCCTGGACCTAACCTCCCTAAAGAGAAAGAAACATCCCATTATGGTGACATTGGGTCGGATTGGTTCCTGTTATACCAGTTTGGCCTTCTATCTTATAGCCTTTTATCCTAGATACAAACTACACAATAACATTTTGGTGTCGTTGTTGGGTAACATTGATTTATTTCTCCTCAAGACAACACTTTTCGATAAGCCTTTCCTCAGAGAGTCTTATTCTTACAATCTTACTTAGCGAATCCACTTATGGTGTTTTCCCTTATCCTTTGATATTTTCAGGAAAATTATCTGGTGACTCAATTAATATTTTTCAGGGTGCCACCTTACTCTCAAATCTGTGATATTTCCAAGTTATGGGATCATGGAACACTGGGAACAAATGTATCCAACTATTGATTTCAAAATTTTTCAAGGATACCAAAATTACTTTGATACAAAATGGCTAAACAACCCTCCAAGATTTTGCGGTCTCTCAGCTCCTCACATTGTAAATTGTTTGGACTATATGAGCGAGACAGAATTGGGAGGAGAGGATTTTATTATAAAATTATTCATACTTACTCTACCATCCTACTTGCAAGATTGGTTTAAGAGTTGTTGCAAATATAGGGGTATATCATCTTTCATACACCTCATCAATAGGTTTGTTGACTTTACCAAACCGTGTTGCCAAATGTATGAAGATGCCCTCCATAATCTCACAATATCTTTGGAAGATGGAAGATTCACTACTAAGATTATAGCAGTTCTCATAAATGTATATCATATTCAACATCAAGAACCCTCTGATATGAAAGAAAAGATTTATGAAGAACCTTCCCAACCCCTTGAAGAAGAGCAATATTTCTCCCATGATTCAACAGAATGCAGGTAAGATATAACTAGAGACAAGAATTATGAGGATGAAGCACCAGTAACCGCTCTCCAGTCTGATGAAGCTCTCTAAGATCCTATCCCTCCTGCACAAGGTGAAGAGAATGAGGTAATTCATTTTCCTTTCCATTTTTTTGATGATACTTTGTTCTATGATTCAGAGCGTGAAGAAGAAGTGTAACCCTAGGACGAGTTGGATATTCTATATCTCAAGACTGAAAATGTAGAGGCAAATATTCCACTTGATAAATTTATCCAAATACTTGAAGCTCCTGCATAGGAAGGATTAAGCAAGGTGAGTTATTTCCCTTTCCATATTTTTAATGATTCTTTATCTTATGATGCAGAGAGAAGAGAAGTGTTGGATGTTTTGAATCCTCCATGTTATGATACTTATACTGACATAGTTGATATTGACAATTTCATACATGTTGGAAGACGTAGATGGGATGTGGTTGGTTCTGATATCAACCCCATTTATGACATTGAGAATAATTCCCAATTGTGACCTTCATAGTTATCACAACATATTACTTTTGGTTTTGATCAGTGGCAACAAGGGGATGATATATTCATTGATTCTCCCCAAATACCCAAGGATGACCTAGCCCCTTATCCTCCTGATTTTTTTCGGTCTTACCTTGAGGACTTTGATGACTACTCCTTCGAGCACTTAGATTTATCCTATGAATATGACTATCTACCACTTCTATGCTCATGTCTTGCTAGGAGTAAGAGCGTTGTTTGCCCAAAGGAGGATTCTTATGACCTTTTTCTCTAGCCACCTCTTATTACCATACCTTGTTATATCATTAAGGGTGTAGTTGGGAGGTATATCTTTTGTATTGAGTCTCCTCTAAAGCAATCCCTAGAATCCAAGGGTTGGTTGAAAACTATAAGTTCAAGTCTTTCATCTCGATGTTTCAACTTTCCCTTAAGAATTTTCTAGCCACCTACTATATCTTTGTCAGTCCCTTTAGAGTGTGAGGACATCCTAGGTAAACAATTTTTTGAGTTTTCAAGTCAGTATTATGGACCTTGGACTTTCCATTACCCTTTTCTAAAGTGGATTGAGTACTTTTCTTTCAAGTTGACTTGGCATTGTTCTTTCCCTCCCACCCACCTCCATGAGTTGACTTTGTGATCTCCGATGATATGATATATATTCTAACCCATGACATTTTTGTGCTTGACTTATCACTTTTTTGGTCTATGATGAAGTACAAAGGCAGGTGTTGTGGGACATTGTTGGATTGGCTTCACTGGTTGTTGGACTACACCCAACATTCAGCCAATAGGTAAGTATAGGTAAGTAGTTTTCTTTCACATTCGTACTTGTGATTGTCATTTTCAGTCTATACATATATATATGTTGGGGTGGAATTACCACCCCAATTTTGTTACCGATTCTTATACTTGAGATCAAGCAGGTTAGCAGGTTATTATATAGATTTTGAGGTTATCATGCGCTCTACGGTGAGCACATGTCCCTAAGTTGGAGCCAGATGTTATCCCCTACTTTCAGGGATAACTAGGAGATCATGTCTCAAGGCCCATAGGTCCTAGACATGGAGTATCGAGAGAAGGATTGAGTTTAGCATGGCCCTGGAGGGCCCACCTTTTCTCTCTTCCAACATCTTTATCCTGTCAGCAGCAACAACAACCTCCACCACCATTGGCTTGGTCTTGTGTCAGAGAGGGTTCTTTCTTCATGAGGTAATTAGTTCAGGTATCATGGTATGTTTCATTTTGATCATCAAAACCATTGAATGTATGAATCTGATTCCTTTTATTTATAACAACTGCTTTTACCTTACACTTTCCCACTTGACCATGTTTTGTGGATTGACAGGATTTTCTAGTAAGCCCATGTTTGTTGGTTTTGGTTAGCCACGCGGGGTTGTCTTTGAGAATCCATCATCCCCTCCATTCAAAGTTTCACTTTTCCATCTTGTTTCCCACTCACCTATCCCATTACACTTGTCTGGGCACTAGGTTGACCTATTTCTAGTGTTGCACCTTATCTAGTGGGAAGAAGGGGCTAAAGGCCCACAAGTTAAAAGAAAGGTGGTAGAAGATGAAATCCTAAGAATAAAACCTCAAGATGCTTCTCTCAAGGATCCTCGAGAAAGAAATAAAAGGATTATCAACAAGAAACAAGAGGGACCCTAAAAAATAATAAAAACAAGACCTACACAGAGGATAGGGGGTCACATAATGAGCCAGGCTATTAGGTCCATGGGTACCTAGCAGTATGACATTTCCATGAGCTAGTTACCATGCCAGGGTAGTGAGATTTTGTTGCATGGCCAAGGGAAAGGGGGTTTCATCATGATCCAACCTTCTCGTTTCTGTAAAATTACTTGTGTGTAACCATGTCACCAATGGTCACCATGCGAGGGCAGTGTCCCCCGATTATCTGTTGAGAAAAAAAGAAAAAAGAAATTAAAGAATGAAATAACAAAAAGCATAAAAGGAATGAATGGGATTGGAAAGAATTGCATCCATGATAGGTACAACTCCCCTTCTATAGAGGCACCCATAGGTAACACATTGTATCCTCGACCTGCACCCACCTTCTTGGACATCCCTTGACCACTTCATCCACTTACATGGCTTGGAAGAGGTCTCTTCTGGGAACTTCCCTTATTTAGTGGACACAAGCCCAATAGGATACCTTGTCCTTTTCCCAGACTTGTATAGTAGGTTTGTGTAACATCTTTGATATATTGACTAATATATTAGGGGTTTTATCCATATGTTTATTAATATTGATGGTGAAATGCGATTGCCATTTCTATGATCCCTATGACTGATGAGCCGATGGAGGGCATATATTTTGATGTGAAGGACCATGCCCAACGGACAAGTACAATCTTGGACTGGAACACATGGGGAGATGATCAGTTCAAACCTCCATGGGGATAAAGGTCCCATCAGATGGATACTGAGACCCCATCAGGGGGCAGATACAGGATAGATATGGCTCTGAAGATTTTCACTAGAGGAGAAGAGGGCGTTCAACCAAAGGAACCCTGACAGAGCTTAACCTAGGGTGGATGACCCTTTCTTAGTGGAACTTTGGCCTTAAGAGGCCTAGGACGTCACCATCTTGATCATGACGTCACCAAACATCATGGACATTTTGGGGTAGACTAGGTAGCAGTGGCATGTGTGTCAGGTTGGAGAAGCCCAAGGAGGGATAATGTTTTTCTCCAGGACACCCCATATGCCCAAAAAGGGGATAATGTCTCCCTTGGAGGGGATTTTACT
This sequence comes from Picea engelmannii, assembly GCA_009831015.1. NCBI lineage: Eukaryota > Viridiplantae > Streptophyta > Pinopsida > Pinales > Pinaceae > Picea > Picea engelmannii. The sequence goes on from ML818016.1 coordinate 236,091, forward strand.
CTCGTTTCAGCTTGATTTAGGATTTAATTTGACAATTTAATGTAAAACGATATGATTTTGGTATTTTGGCCTTGGCCTTTTACATGACCTAAAAAGTAAAATTAGGTCATGATATTATACAAATGGAGGATTTTCTCCTTCATTTTTTCATAACAACTCATTCACTCCATAAGGAGGTCTGAAATTTGTGCCCTATCTTGGGTATTTGGATGATTTGGTGAGTCGCACTTGTTGAAGGAAGATATTTTTGTCATTTCTTGGATTTTATCTTGGTGGAAGGTGTTACAACTAGGGTTTGCATGCTATTTCATGGTGATATGTAAGTGTTTTTTCTGCAAAACTTCTTAAATGAATGGTTGTAATCTTATTTTCTTGCATATGTTTATAATTTTCTGAACAAAACCCTAGGTGACAAGCACACAAGTAGGCCCTTGTCTCATGTCCCCATTAAGAGAAATTTTCAGCCATTGAGGAAGAAAAAGAGAGACTAGTCATATCTACACTCCTTTCTCTTCCTCCCTTTTGCTAGCCATACCATCTAGAACTCAAGAGGAAGAAGACATCCCAGGCCTAGGTTATCTACACTTAGGGCCATTTTCCTTTTAGGGTTTGATGAAAGAGCCTTGTTGTAGCAACACTCTCCCTCATTAGAATTTCTTGTCTTTATTTTTTGCTTCATTGAGCTAGCCGTTTTCCATATAAGGAAGGAGGAGAGAGCATGAGGCCTTGCCATAGCAACAACAGAGTGAGCCTCTCTCCCCTAAGGTTTGTTTCTAAGGCCCTACCATAGAAACACTTCAAAACACTTCCCTCTAGTCCTTAGTCATCCTCCTTCAACCCTTGCGTCCTCCACTAAATTGACTTCATTTTACCCTAAATACACTAATCTAAAATCCTCCAACGTTGAAGTGAATTTGATCACAACAGTCTCAAAACCTTGAATTAAAACCATAATTTCACTAACCCTAGCCTAGACTAACCTACTAACCCTAAGTGTTGACGTCATCCTTGGATATTATATCATTGATGTAGCAATGTTTTGTCTTTTGAGCAATTGAATGGTGATCTAAGACATTTATTAGATGATGTGTTGATTGGTTACATCGAATGCCATATTGTCCTCATATTTATTGGTGAAGTGACATTAATTTCATAGCTATATTTATAAACATTGACTTCGTCAATATTTATTGCCATATTTCTGACATATTTATCAAATAGTATTATGAAGTACTAACCCATCGAATAAACTTGCACACATCAGGTTTTTGTTGCTTTGTTCTAGGCAGGTATACTTCTTTGGGGGTTTTACTTCTTAAATTGGCATTTGGCTAGACTATCTGTTTGGGTGGTGACTTGTGAAGGGGGAAAATCTTATATTTGTCTTATTATCCTCTTGCCTCTTCAAAACCTCACGTCACCGGGGACATATCCCTTAGACCTAACCTCCCTAAAGAGAGAACTATCCTATTTTGGTGACATTGGGTGGTATTGGTTCATGTTACGCCAATTTACCCTTCTATCTTATAGCCTTTTATCCTAGCTACAAACTGCGTGATAACAATGCATATGGATGAGAGTTGTATTGGTGATTTATCTTGGTGAATAGATATGATTTGGTTTATGATATTGATTGTCAGTACATGTTGTGTTTGTGCATAGTTGATGCACTTGTGTTGGTAAAATTTTGGTGCATGGTTTATGCACTGGTTGATGGTACAGGTTGAGGTACAAGTTGATGGATCATTGTATGATACATGGTCAGGTCCAAGGATCATCAAAGGAATAGAAGATCATGGTATTATTGATGCAATATTGTTGAACAATTGATCAGTGTTCTGGTAAATCATCAGCATCTACAACAAAAGAAGATTACAGTGGTAGCATATTGTTCATAGTGATTACACAACATCTTGCAAATAAGACAAAGGGAGACATACCCATAATGGGGAGTTATTACTTCTCCCATGATTGGTTATAGATGTATGATTACTGGAGGAGAGATGATATATATGATCATAGAGGGAGCATTGGTAGTAATGTCATCAAAATTGCATCAAAGTGATATCCTTTTTCATGGAGAGAGATATTATTTAGATGAAGAGAAATATCAAAGGCATCTACACAAGCAGAGGATCCCACAAGAAAACGTAAATAGGGGGAGCATACCCAAAGATATATACCCTTTGTCATTGATGTTAAAGGGGGAGAGATAGAAACATTGATGAGGAGTGATTATCATGGGGGGAGCATGAGAATTTCCATGTCTAAGTGTTGACATCAATGTTAGTGTTTCCATCAATGCCAAAGGAGGAGATTATTGGACTATATTTTCATTTATGTCAAATGGTTAATGTCAAGTGGTGTCATAGTGATGTGTTTTCATTGATGTCAAGGTTGATATCAAAGGAATTTGTATCATTGATGACATTTCATGGTTGATAGGAAGTACCAAATGGATGAACTCCAAAGTGGTACCCTTATGGTGAAATCCTTCATGGGAAAATGCTTTGCAAAGTCCAAATGGTTAAGTGGTTAGGTAGCCTCAGCAGTGTGGTTAAGGAACCAAATTTTGGTGAATTTGGAGGAATAATGTAATGAAGATTGGTAAATTTGCAGGTGTGACTATTCTAAATGGATAATATATGTTGTGTTATTTCCGATGATATGTGGTATACCACGTGAATCCTCATGGTTAGGGAGATATGGCCTTGTGAAGTTGGAGAACCCTCATGAGTTATCTAGAATCCCATGGAAGGTCAAAGAAGTAAAATTATTCTAGAAGATCCTAGAAGAAGTTGACTAGTCAAAGTGGTTGCAACTAGGAGTTAATCATGGGTTAATTTGTTGCAAAAAGAAAGTAATTAAAAATAAATTAGTTGCAACTAGAAGTGGTGACTTTAGTATTTGTGGATAAAGTGGTTGTAAGTGGACAAAGTAGTTAGAAGTGGGTTAGCCCTCAAATAAGGAATTTTGTTAGAAGATAACCCCTAGAGGAAGCTAGCTGGAGAGTATAAATAAGAGAGAAAGGGTCTCTTATGAGGAGGAATTTTGAGCACATTGAATATCCATTATCTTATGAAAGGTTTATTGTGAGTACTCATTGTCTAAAATTATGCAAGTCTAAGGTAGAAAATGAGGGTTGACGACGGAAGTTTCATACTTTCATAAGAACCTTAATTTATAAACTGTATGCGGGTTGCATTGGAGGAGTTAGCATACATACACAGGCTGTAGTGGAGGAGGTAGCGTACATACATGGGCTATATAAGGAAATATTGTGTACAGCTGAAAAAGGTCATGAAAAATTGAGTTGATGTTGGTTCGAGGTCCCTGAAGTCTGAAGAAATTTTTGAGGTCAACATTCTACATGTTCAGATCATCTACATAAGTTCTCGTATGGATACATGTTTTTTTTAATGATCACTTATGCTTATGGTATGGTGAATTCTTAAGGCATTATTCCTATGGTTGTTGTGATATGTGGATATGGTATATGTTGGTTGGTTGGCTGAGTGAGAATGTAACATCCTGCTTTGGCGCACTGAGAAAACTTATTCTTTGAGGACACTTGTTCGCAAGTGATCTGGCCTTTCATGATATTAAAACATTTATCCTTGATTATGATGCGTTATGATAGATGACCTGATGTTCTACTGCTTTGATGTAGATAGGTGCTATTGACTCAGTTTTATTGAGTGTGCAGGGTTTTGGTCCTTGAGGATGCAGAGGCATCGGTGGAACCCCTTGGACTCCGAATTGAGTCAGGGAGTGTGCTATTTGGGTTGATTTATTTACTGTGATATTTCATTGATTTGATGATATGATGTTGACATGTTCTGACACAATTGTTGATGATACATATGGTATCAGAGCTAAGTTCAACTCGCGACTTGGGATTCGCTACGGCTTTCATTGACATGATTAGATTTGATTATACTGTTGTTTATCGAATTGATTGTGTGCATGCAGGTAATCATGGTTAGAGGATGCCACAGAGGTAGATGACAGGGTGCTAGGGGAGGAGGCGTGATGCCTCCAGTAGCATCCATGCCTGAGGGGTCTAACCCCCAGAGAGGCGAGCAGGTTCTCGGATAGGAGGAGATAACATTTGGCGATGTTGTTGGGATGATGAGATATTTTCAGCGCATGTATGAGGCATTGATTAGCTGATTAGACAGAGACGAGGCCAGGGCATAGGCACCTGCTGAGGTTCCTCCACACGCACCGGTCGTTACAGGTAGCATTCACCGTGAACTCAAGAAGGTTAAATTTCCTGAGTTCTTGGGTGCCCCAGATGGCGCCGCCACCGAGGCATGGTTGGAGAATATGGAGATGTGCTTTTCACTTCACGATTATACCTCCATCATGAAAGTTCGTATGGCAGTCTTTCAACTAAACGGGAGCACTCTTCTATGGTGAAAGACGCTCCTACTGTAGCTAAACATGGCCGTTGAAGACATGTCATGGGAACTGTTCGAGGAATGGTTCTGAGAGAGGTACCTTTCAGAGGAATTCATTGAGCGTCAGCTCAATGAGTTCAACGCATTACGACAGGGAGTTTGTATGGTGCCCGAGTACGAGGCACATTTTGTGGAGCTCCTTTGGTATGCTCCGCACCTTAACAATGAGAAGCTCAAGGTCAACAGGTTCGTGTTTGGCCTTAACGATAGCCTACATGAAAAGGTTAGGATCTTGATGCCTCAAACCTTGCACGACGATGTCCAAAAGGCCCTCATAGCAGAGGAGGATCTTAGCAGTGGGGGTCAGACTAGGACTCCAGCGAGACCAGTGGGGCAGGGTTCATCTGGTACACCGCAGCATCGAACACCAGTGATACATACACCAGGATATCATGGCTTCCAGAGAGGATCCACTTTCACTACACCCCGACGACAACCACCTCGGCACCGGACACCTTATCGGGGACCAAAACATCAGCAGCAGCGTCGCCCGCAGCAGCAGTAGTTTAGGCATGTTCAACAGAATAGACCTGGATTCCAGGCCGGTGGGCCGTCATCTTCTACTTTGGGTACTAGGACTACTGGGCCAAAGAAGGGGTGTTGGACGTGTGGGGAGCCCCACTACCAATGTGACTGTCCTGTGGAGAGGACCAGAGTGTCTGGATCAGGCGGACCCACTACTATGGGAGATATGGGCAAGGCCCATCGAATTCATGTGGTGGTGAATAACCGCCAAGAAGACCACCAATCGACTGTGCTCGAGACGACAGGTACTTTTGCTGACTAGACCCTTAGTATTTTGATAGACCCAGGTGCTACTGAGAGTTTCATTTCTGGTGTAGCGCTAAAAAGGATTAAGGTAAAGGCAGTCGAACAGGACAAGTTTAGCTTCAGAGAGATGGCTTCAGGAGCTAAACAAAAGATTGGAGGAAAGGTTACGGGTTGCACCCTTCACCTGGGAGAGTTTTTCACGAGGGTCAACTTGTACGTCATGATATTAGGATCTTATGACGTCGTGATTGGTATGGATTGGTTGGAATTGCATGAGGCGATACTCAACTGTAAGACGAAATGGTTGAGCTTGGTCGATGATGAAGGATAGAGACGTGTGATTGTAGGACAGAACCAGGGAGTATCCCTGAGGTTCGTCTCTTCCTTACAGTTACGGAAGAATATGCGCAAGGGGTGCAATGTTTATGCAATCCTTGCACTAAACGAGAAGGGAGTATCGAAAGGTATAGAACACCTTCCAATGGTGAGAGAGTTTGCGGATGTGTTTCCAGAGGAGTTACCAGGGATGCCGTCGGAGAGAGAATTGGAGTTTACTATAGACCTGAAACCGGGGACCAAACCGATAGCAAGAACGCCTTATCGAATGTCGACCCTAGAGTTGCAAGAGCTGAAAATGCAACTAAAGGAGTTGTTGGACCTGGGACTGATACGCCCTAGTGTGTCACCATGGGGTGCACCAGTTATTTTCATGCAAAAGAAGGATGGATCATGGAGGCTTTGCATTGACTACTATCAATTGAACAAGGCTACGATCAAGAATCAGTATCCCTTACCAAGAATTGATGATCTGTTCGATCAAATGAAGGGTGCGATGGTGTTCTCCAAGATCAATTTGCGATTAGGGTATCACTAGTTATGGTTCAAGGAGGATGACGTCCCTAAGACCGCCTTTAAGATGAGGTTTGGACATTATGAGTTTACTGTTTTGTCGTTTGGACTTACAAATTCCCAGGAGTATTTATGAGTTTGATGAATGGGGTGTTCTGCGATTACTTGGACAAGTCTGTCCAAGTATTCATTGAAAATATTTTGATCTACTCTCAGACGACGAAGGAGCATGACGAGAACTTGCGCTTGGTACTACAGTGCTTACGAGAGCACAAATTGTATGGGAATTTGTCCAAATGCTCTTTTTATCAATCGAAGATTCACTACTTAGGGCATGTCATCTCCGACGAAGGTATCGTCGTGGATCCAGGCAAGGTTGAGGCTATTATGGAATGGCCTGTGTCGATGAATGTCACAGAAGTGCATAGTTTTATGGGCTTAGAAGGATACTATCGATGGTTTGTCGAGGGATTTTCGAAGATAGCAAATCCGATCACGGAATTGCAGAAGATAAACAAGAAGTTTGTTTGGACCAAGAAATGCGCGGAAGCATTTCGAAGGATGAAAGAGTTGTTGACCATAGTGCCAATACTAAAGGTACCTAACATGGATGTGGACTTCTTGGTATGCACTGATGCATCCAAGGATGGTTTAGACAAAGTCTTGATGCAAGACGGATGAGTGATTGCTTACATTTCGAGGAAACTGAGAAGGCATGAGGAAAACTATGTGATGCATGATTTGGAGTTATTAGCCATCGTATATGCCTTGAAGTTTTGGAGACACTACCTTGTTGGACGAAAATTTGAACTAAAGACTGATCATTATGGACTACAACACATTTTTACACAAAGCGACCTGAACTCGCGACAGCGGCATTGGTCAGAATTGCTTAGCGAGTATGACTTTGAGATTACTTACATAAAGGGAACAATGAACCAAGTGGCGGATTCTTTGATTCAGAGGCCACACATCTTTTCGATGTTGCCTCTTCAAATGAATATGCATGAGAAGATTCTCACTTTACAGCATGACGATGAGTGGTACAAAGAAGTTGGGGATTTTATCGGACAAAACACAATGATGGTACCACGATATGAGGGATTTTCATTTGATAGCAATGGGTTATTGATTTTTAGAAGTCGGATTTATGTACCGACAAACGACGAATTGAGAATGTTGATCCTGAGCGAGGCTCATAGAGCAGTTTACATGGCTCACCCAGGAGTCACGAAGATGAGGGTAGACCTTAAACCCTTATTCTTCTGGAAGGGAATGAAGGCCAACATAGTCAACTTTGTGGCTAGATGTCTAGAGTGTCAGCAGGTAAAGGCTGAACATAGACATCCGACAGGATTACTTCAACCACATGTCATCCCGGTATCGAAATGGGAAGTTATTTCGATGGATTTTATTGTTGGATTGCCACTGACGGCAAGGAGACATGACTCGATTTTCGTAGTAGTAGACACTCTGACGAAGAGTGCTCACTTTATTCTTGTGCGTACGACGTATCATCCACCTTACAGAGCTATATTTTTCATCAGTGAGATTGTGAGGCTGCATGGCGTGACTAAAAATATTATATCCGATCGAGGATCGGTGTTTATTGGACGATTTTGGACGAGTTTCCAAGAGGCCTTGGGAACCCAACTTAATTTTAGTACTGTGTATCACCCAGAGACTGACGGACAGACCAAACGAACGAACCAAACCTTAGAAGACATGTTGTGCATGTATGTGATGGGCCAACAAAAGCGTTGGGAGGAATTCTTGCCTCTAGTAGAGTTCACTTACAACAACAGTTACCAGAGCAACATTAAGATGGCGCCTTTTGAGTTTCTTTATGGGTGACTGTGTCGGATGCCTTTGAGTTGGGATTAGCTTGAGGATAGGGTCATGGTGGGACCAGAAGCGATCCAAGAAATGGAAGAACAATTGTAAACCATCATACAAAGGATTAAAGAAGTGCAGTATCGACAGAAGAGTTATGCCGATGTGCACCGAGTCGACCGTAGTTACAAGGTTGGCGATCGAGTCTTCTTGCGGGTTAAACCGCATAAGAGTTCGATCAAGTTTGGAAAGGGAGCTAAACTCTCTCCTAGGTTCATGGGACCTTTCGAGATTGTGGAGAGAAAGGGGCCCATGGCCTATCGACTAACCTTGCCTGATTCCTTGAGGCGTATGCATGATGTTTTTCATGTATCTATTTTGAGACATTATATTAGTGATCCTACACACGTGATTGACATGAGTTCCTTGCAGGTATTGGATGAGGGAGCACTCACAGCTGAGTCAGTCCACATCTTAGATCATCGCGTTCGATAGTTATGACGTCAAACGATAGACCAGGTCAAGGTCCAGTGGGACAGTTATAGTCCACACTCGGCGACCTGGGAGGACGCATATGATATGCGCAAACAGTTTCCATTTTTGTTTGATAGATAGACTTATGATACTATGGTACTTTTATTTCATCATTTATACTGAGAAACTTTGAGACGAAGTTTATACCAAGAGGGGGTGTATGTAACATCCCGCTCTGGCACACTGAGAAAACTTATTCTTTGAGGAAACTTGCTCGCAAGTGATCTGGCCTTTCATGATATTAAAACATTTATCCCTGATTATGATGCGTTATGATAGATGACATGATGTTCTATTTCTTTGACGTAGACAGGTTCTATTGACTCAGTTTTATTGAGTGTGTAGGGTTTTGGTCCTTGAGGATGCAGAGGCATCAGTGGAACCCCTTGGACTCCGGATTGAGTCAGGGAGTGTGCTATTTGGGTTGATTTATTTACTGTGATATTTCATTGATTTGATGATATGATGTTGACATGTTCTGACATGATTGTTGATGATGTAGGCTGACGATAGCTTGTCGACCAGACTCACATATGGAGTTAAGGGGCCACACACGATTTCCAGAGAGGTTGAGGGAGAGGGGTGGACAACAGCCCTGCCACAGCCTACTAGCACTCTTGCCATGGCTCGAACTGTAGATTAACGATTACCTAGTTCTAGAGGATCCACGATGCCATGAGGCCAGACTGCGACAGTCGCTCAGGATGATTCTAAGGGGCACGCAATAAGGTGGGGGCCTTATTCCTTAGAGCCCTTAGTCTCCCACAAGTTCACCTGGCGGAGTGTTGACTCCAGGGGTTATAGATGTCTACCAATTAGTCAAGTTAGTGAGTGGAACCCTTGGAGCATGTGGTGCATCCTGAAGGGCACGTCGCGCAAAATAAATGAACAAGGCAAGTGGCACCCTTGGAGCACGTGGTGCATCCTGAAGGGCACGCCACACAAAAGAAACGAACAAGGTGAGTGGCACCCTTGGAGCACGTGGTGCGTCCTGAAGGGCACGTCGCATTGATGTTGAGGAAGAAACAAACCTAGATGGCCCTAAGACATTAACGCCTTAAGAAATTCTTAAAACGACTCCCCTTAACAATTTTCGCCCAGTTCAAAATCTAAACCTAAGTCTAAAACTTCTCTAAGATAAAATTCCGTTTAACCTTAAGAAAATACCCTATAAAATAAAAATAAAGATGTAAACTAAAACCCACTTAAGTAATGGTTTTAGTCTTCTTAAATTTAGGGGGTAAAGTGAAGAGAGGGATAATTTAATTAAAATCCGTGGTTTTAAATTGTAAAGAAGAAATGAAATTATTTAGCGTGTGGGAGTATAAAAAGTTATGAATTTAATAATAAAATGAAAAGATTAATTAGCGCATTTACCATTTTGGTTTTAAAAAAGGGGGGAAAGAACGGAACAATAAAAATAGGGAAACTAAGTAATGAAGGAAACATAATAAAGCAAAGAAGGGGACATAGGGTAAAAAGCGAAGTCAACATAGTAAGGAATCTACAATTAAGAACTTTCTAAAATGAACTAAATTTAGCAACTTCATTTTAGGGAAATTAATTAAAGCATGTAAGGGGATATAGAAACACCTAGGAGTAAATTTAGGAGCGACTCTAGGTGGGTGAGGGATTTGAGACAATTAATAAATTTAAAGAAATTATTTATTGGAGAAAAGAGGGGGATGGACGACACTTGTGCAATGGAGAATATTGAGAATATTTTATTGAAACTTAATTTAAAATGTGAATTAAGAAAGTAGGTGGGTCTCAAAACTCTATAAAAGAAAAGGGAGATGAGGAAGAAAGGAATGGGCTATTAGCGTAACGTTACGCTGCCAGATTGTGACTTGACTGATTACTTGTGAGGAGTTGGGATTTTCTCAGCTCAAATAGGAGTGGTAGCTCAGCCTTATGAGGCGAGCTGGGAAGCTAGACTTACCATTTGGATTTGTGTGGCCCCTTTGCGGCTCGGAGGGCTAAGGGGGAAGCAGAGTACCCCTAGCGATTGGCTGGGACGTACCAGTGTAGTCTCGACGGTCGACGAGCGGGAGCGGCATGGAGCAGGAGCAGCACGGGGGGCACGGTCATCATTTGAGGTGGGAGTTAAGGCAACGGTACACTTCTTGTTTGAATGCTAGAATGTAGTAGGATTGATGATTTAGATCGGCGTGTGTTGATTAGAAAATAATTAACTTTAAAAATGTGGTTAGTTCTTGTTGGATTGACTATTTTATTACTCTAGCATTGGTAGATATATGAAAAAAATGTAACAGATAAAAAGGGTTTCCTCTTCTTGGTTATATGCTTGATGGATAATAATAGCCTGCGAATGATGCCACGGATGAGAGGTTAATGACTATAAATTTACAGCATTATGAATGAGGGTAAGCGAAATTTTGCATGCAGTAATTTTTGTCTATTTTTATTATTGTAGTCACCTCCATTATGCATCTAAAACGAATCCAACAATGGAAAAAATTTTACGCTATTTAGCATTTGGGTTGGAGAATTTTTAAACACCGCGCCCTTGCTCGCAAAATTTTATTCCTAGCTGCAATGAACCACACTCTGTCTGCGTGGGGTGTCTGGGTTTGTTCTCACGATCTAGTTTTAAAACTTCTTTATGACTGTGTGTGGTTGCTACCACAATTTTTTTTTTTTAAAAGATGTGTTCTTGCTACAGGTTGCTGTAAATTTTCGTGTTGTTCTCTGCGTCTCTCTTTTTGTGATAATGGCCACTCCTCCGGCATTTTATTTTTAAAACTTGATGCTCTCTGTATTATATGAGTCGAGTCACTTATGTAGCCACTCCCCAGTTGTTTGGTTGACAGCCTAGTCCTTCATTTAGTTATTTTGGTGACTGTGTTTCCGTAATCCAAACTAAATTTTAGATTCGCACCAACGAAGGCAAACCCTACTATTTCAGAATGCATTTCCTTGTACCTTAGCATTTCTCTATGGGTTTGCATTGTATTCCTTTGATTTTTATTGATGTGGGGCAGCGAACTATTGGTTATTCGAGTTTCATATTGTTTAGAGGTTAGCGAGTTCCCCGGCAAGATGATTGACAGAGAGTGGTCTATGATTTAGTCCATGTGTTTATTGGGTAATACATCGACCTTCCTGGTGGCAATCACAATGCAGTCACTGCCCCTCCTGTCCCTTGTATATGCCCTTAGTTTAGGCTTGAATCCTCACAACAAGGTTGTGAGTCGTTCCAAACCATAACTGCCTTTTCAAAAGTTGCGTGAGGAGGGTGGCCGCAAGCTGATTGTGGGTAGACTGTGTGGGCGTAAAATAATAATAATAATAATAATAATGAATAATGTTAAAACCGTTTAATGTCCTGGAAGATTGAAATGATTCTTCCCATTTGGGAGTTGTCCTGATTTAAAATGGCGCTATTGCACCAATAGTGACTTCATTTTGAACATTAAACTTGAACACCGTACCCCGTGCGTCTAGCTGCTGGCATAGAAACTTAATTACTCGTGCGTTTAGCTGCTTCGACAGAACTATCCTTTACACCTGTGCGTTTAGCTGTTGGGACATAAATTAATTGCACCTGATATATCATCTGTGACTTAAATTATTAGATTATTGAGTTATTAAATTAAATTATTGCAATTTCTTCTTCGTATATGAGCTATGTCTTCAATGAGACAAACTACCTTGGTTTTAATATTTTAGGGTAGCATCTTTTACTTTCTATGTGGTAGTTCAAACATAATGACTGAAGTTAATTATGTGGCTACATAATGCTTTAAATTACATAGTTTTCCATTCATTCTAGTTATATGTCATTTATTTTGGTTACATACACATATTATTGTTTTAATTAGTTCTAGTCATTGAAATAATTGAATTTCTAGTCTATTGATATAATTAGCATGCATTTTATTAATATAATATTTATCTCTACACACAAGAAAATGTTTTGTTTAAAAATAGAGTCCTTCTTTATTTGATCTTTATTTGGCGTTATGTCATTAGTTTTAGTTATTGGATATTTATTGGATCTTTATTTGATGTTTAGTTTAGTTATGTCAATCGTGGTAAGGATATGGTGGTTTTAATGGGATGGATAACTTGCAGAGTTATTGATTAAAATATACCATGGTGTTGTCATTTATGAAAAAGATATTGTAGTTTTATTTTTATGGATATCACATATTGACCAGGTAATTGTTATTTTTGCAAGGTCGATGTAATATAAATGTAATGTTGATTTATTTTATGGTGAAGTTATTGTAACTTCATTGCATTGGTAGCATACAAGGAGTAATGTGATTGGTGATTGATGTTTTAGTTGCAAGGTTGTTATAACATAAGATGTGAGGTTGTTAAGATAATGTTTTTGAAATTTTATGGTATATGTAACTTATAGGATGTACTATGATTGTTAATTAATTTTAGGGTTAGTACACTAATTGAAATTGTCCAAACTCATAGTTGTATGATATCAGATATCAGAATCTTCGATTGACAAGGCTAGTCACTCCGTATATAAGTCTGTGTGTGTGATTTTTGTGTAAATAATCCAGTGTCGTATCAAGAGTCTCGGGCCCTTTAAAGGTAGGGTTTCCACTCTTGCGACACACCTAACAAAGATTACTAGTTTCTGCCTGAGCACTCGGCCAGGAGCCTATCTGACATTCTCTCTCTCCGGAGCAGAGAATTAAGATTAAACACCCTGCTTTCCTGTGCAGAAATAGTAAACTCTACTACTATGGATTATTCCTTCTGTGTTCGTACTGTACATAACACCGTGTGTCGTTTATTACTTGCAGTTTCTTGTTGTTTGCCTGATGTCAATGGTCGTTTAGTGCTTCCAGTTACGCGTTGTGCACCTTATATCTTCTTGTTGTGATCATCGTGGTTGCATCTTGTTAGTCGTCGGGTGGCGACGTAGAGTCAATTTTGTCTGTTTCCTTTTTTTTACACACGCGCACACGCCCTAAAAAAAAAAAAAAAAATCGTACCTATTATCAAAGTTGTTGTCGTAACAAGGAGGACGTTACAGAGAAACACTCTTATGTATGGTACAATTATGATATGGTTGAGGGATATCTATGTTATATGAAATTGTATTCATGAGGGACATGCATAGGTTGTTGGATATGATTATTTGATGAAATGACACATACACGGGTTGGTTAGTGATAGGTTGGATATAGTGATAGGTTACAGGTTGATGTGACAAAGGTAGCAAAGGAAAGCCTAGTTTTCTGAGAGTGTAAGTAGGTTGAAAGAGGAAAGGTCTTGTACACACGTGGGATAAAGGAGAACCTGGCCTGTACATACTCGTGTTGCAGAATATATAGGTCACAAACTTGTAGAGAATATTTGAAAGATTAGTTTATGTCTACAAGTTGGGTCTTGTAGTTGAGGGTTGGATTCCTCACATCTAAGTTGGTGCTAAGATCTACAAGCTAGGTCTTGTATTGAGAGTTGGTGCTCTCTTGGATTTATCTCTCTTTTCATTTGGTGCTAATAAACCCCAGAGATTGTAGTCTCATGTAACACATAATACAAAATATTACACATATATCTGATGTTCTTTGTGTTCATTACGATGATGGTTTATTGTTCTTTATTATTGATAAATGTTGTTGATATATGAAAATAGCTAATTGTGAATGAACAATAATTTTTGAAGTGGTTTCTAACTAAGTTTGGAAAGAAGTGTGAAAAGAGCCACATTAATTCACCCCTCCCCTCTCAGTGTGATCGGTGTGTCCAACACGTTTCAAACACCTTGTTTTTGGAACAAGTACCTTGTCATGCAATTGTCATTATAGTAAGATCAAATTTTATAAACAATAAGTATATATAATCAAAGTATGAGTGGTAGAAAGCTATGAATAATACTATATATTCACCTTTAATTTCTAACAAACAAACAAACAAACAAAAATTGGTTATTAGGAGTCATTACAAATGGTATCAGAGCATGATTGAAATACTACATCCTTATGGGATGAAAACGAACTCAAATTTGTGACTATAAATAAACAAACAAATAAATAAACAAATAAATAAACAAATATATATATATATATATATATATATATATATATATATATATATATATATATCTAATGATGAGGTGTTGACAATAATTTTGTTGTTGCACATATCATAAATTAAAAACCAAGCGTCATAGCCGAATAACCTCGTAATTCAATGCCAAGTGGTCCACATATGTATGTGGAACTAAAGAGTGAACAACCAGAAGATAACTATTTAGGACTGTTGGAAACCATGTGTAGCATAAAGGTAGATTTGCAGAGCATCAAAGAAAATAATGAAAAAGTATTGAAAGCTAGTAAAGAACAGGGAGAGATGAATGGAATTCTACTTAAGAGCGTGACTAAAATGAAACAAATCAATAATTTAGGATAGACTTCCAACAATGCTAAAAATTAATTTTCTAATGATGAATCACAAAAACGTATATCACCCATCATTTAGTGATAAAACATAGCTGTTAACTGAAGCAGGTAGTGATGATAGCTATGAAAATAATATCTTAGAGAAAATTGCCCTCAAAACCAAGAAACAAAAGTGGTTTGATAAAAAATTGTTTGGGGAGTTTAAAAACATCAAACCACCCAATTTTGATGGTGATTTTGAGGAATGGGTAAAATCTTGGATTCTGAACATGGGGAATTATTTTCAAATCTACAATTGCCTAGGAAATTTGAGAACTAGGTTGGTTGTGTGCCAGTTGAATGGTAAAGTTTCCATTTGGTGGCAGGAAACCAAAATTGTGAACAAAATTAGAAGCGATGAACTAAATGGGAAAATATTCAAAAAGATTTTTAAGAAGAAGTATTTAACAGAAAGATATTATGATGGAAAATACAAGGAATTTCATGATCTCAAATTAGGACAAATGAATATTGAGTATTTTGTCATTAAGTTTGTAAATATAATGAGATATGTATCTTACCATAGAGAGGAAAAGGAAAAGGTTCAATGGTTTATGAATTGTCTGCCTCAAGCATACAATGATAAAATTGAGTTCCTATATCCTAATACAATGTACTAAGTAATAAGGCACAACGAGATGTGTTTCACTCAATTTAAATAGAGGTATGAAAACACAAAAACATGGCAAAATAGGAACATAGATAAGTTTGATCCCAAGAAGAAATAGTTTAAGCATCCATGCCACCCATCACATAGTGCACCAGTTAGGAGAAACAAATTCAATGGACAACCAAGTGTATCAGTTCATAAAATTAGTAAAAATTGGTAAAAAAAATAGCTCGACCACCATTACAATGTTGGGGTTGCAAAAAAACTCATTTATAAAGAGATTGTCATTTAAATAAAAACAGAAATATGACAGTGCACACCATCCAAGAAGAAAGAAAAGTAAACTACATGGAAAGATATACTCACAAGCTCAATGTTTCTGTGGAAAATTGGTAGGTTGATCATCAATATTCCATGGTGGAGATAGAAAGTACAATTAATCAGAAACTTTTTTCCATTTTAATAGACCCTCATGCAAGTATAAGCCATATTTCACCTACAATAGTAGAAGGATATGAATTGAATAAAAGAAAACATAAGAAGTATTGGCTAGTACAATTAGCTACTGGAAACAAACGAAAGGTTGTATAATTGGTAAATGATTATACAGTAATTATGGATGAAATAAAGATTATATAGTAATTATGAATTACTCATAAGAAGCGAATAGCTGGAAAAACATTCATCTATTGTAAACTACCACGACAAAAATTTTAATTGTTTAGATGAATCTGGTAAAGGAAGAACAATTAAAGGAATACCACGTGTTGTGTCTATTGGGCTCCAATCTATTGGTGTAAATCAGAGTGCATTAATTATCAGCCCGGAGTTTGTAAGACTTTGATGCACACTCAAAATATATGAGCTTAGAAATGGACTTAGTTTCTTCTAATGAAATGAACTAGAGAGTTGAATATGAAAGAGATACTAAGCTTCTATTCAGAAGTCATGTTCATAGTTTCTCATAACATTAGTCACCAAAGTTTATCTAAGAGTATAAGCATTCAAAAGACATTCAAATATAGATCAGAGACTTATCAATGCTAAGAAGACAAAACTCTTATTCAATAGATGAATTCAATGTTTTCTTTCATTCATTAGTAATCCTCGCTAGTCTTTGTTAAATCAAGATAATTGAAAGTATAAATAACTTCAAAAAGCATTTGTAAACATCTTAATGCTTGAAAGAAAACTTCACATTGAATTCTTATTCAAGAAACTATTCACAACATGAGAAATGCTTAGAACATCAAGTATCTAACTAAAACAAGATCTTGATCTAAAACTTATGATAGAAGATTGCTTTGAAAAGAACAAAAAGGAGGAGTGTACTAGTTTGGCAAAGGTGGCCCTCCAATGCTTCACTGGTACACTTGAGATGATTCATCTAAGAATGAATTTGTAGCAGCATTCAAATCACCATCACATCCATATCAACAATCATAAACATCAAATTTATCTTCAAGACTGAATTTGTAGAGTTTTCTCCATTCCCAAGGTTATATGACTAGTTTGAGAGTTGAGGTATTTATACAAAATGTTCAAAACTAAAAGTGCTAAAAATACTCCAAAATATGGTTATCGGATCCACATATTTATTTAGGAATTCGAATTCCCTTCTTAGATCCACTAAATAGGGCACAAATCCCAAGAAAACATGAAACTATCCTTGATTTCTTAGAAAATCAGGGGATTTTATGCACAAGTGTCCTGGTTTGACCAACGTTGACCAGGCACTTGGAAGGCTCAAAATTAGAATATGAAAGGTAATCTTCCATCCTTGGACATTTTTGAACAAAACCCATATTTTATATTTTCTTTGGTTTGACCTGCACATATGCAAAGCTAGGAGCCTTTACGGGGATTAGTGAAATACCATAAGTTCTGTTATTTTTCAAATTTAATACTAAAAATTCCAAAAGCTCAATTCAAATTCTAAATAATGATAAATGTACCTTTCATGACTTATTTTATGAGAAATATGATGTAAGGTAAGGTAAAATGAAAGGTTTTAAGGATAAAATCATGGTTTGTGATGGAAAAAGGTGGTATGAAAATGGACTCAACATCTCCCCCAGGAAGAAGGTTTTGCATGTCCTCATGCAAAAGAGATGCTCACCATTCATGTTCATCTGTTGTTACTCTTGCCTACCTATGTTGCCTAAAGAACCCTCAAACTTTCGTATTTTGCTGAGATGGCATCCTTTTGTTGAAGCCACCTATATGTCTGCTTAGAAATTAGAAGAATTTGAGTCTTCAGCTTCTTGTTTTTCATCTTAAGCTTCTCATTGTCTTCACTTAACATGTTGTTATGACTCTTCAATGTTTCATTTTCAGTGTTAAAAAACCTTTCTAGGACCTCCATTTCCTGAATATATTCATATTGGTACTGTTGGGCCTTATCTATCTCATCTTCCATTGTTCCTGGTTGAACTTGTTGCCTTTCTCTAGACCTTCTTTCTCTTGAATCTTTTCTTCATGTTTTGTCATACTCCGACTTTTTCTTCTCCCCAAAGACTATTTTTCGTATGTCGTCTTGGGGCTTGTCACTCCTTCATTTTCATCATATGAAATGTCAAAGACTATTTCCTCCTCTATTGGGCAACCCAACGATTTTTGCAATGGTATATTCAGTCAAATCAAACTATATTTCTCCTACAGTGGCCTTGCTTCCATCAAAGATCAGGGAAAATTGTAAAGCAATCTCTTCATTGTGTCTATCAAACTTATCAAAAAAAACACTGTCCATTGTTTCTCTTCAAGAATTTTGACACAATCTTTGTGGAATATGGAGGAATCAAAGGTTCTAGGCTCAATTCTGGAAACCATTTTAACTTTTCAATGAAGAAGACTTCAAATTCTCAAGATATACCATGTTTGTTTTTTTTTTAACAAGGAAGGGTTATATCTAAGTTAATCTTTGTTTGAGTTATGCCTTAAAAATGTAAGGAAAACTTGTTTATCCTTTCAAATTTTCAACAATGTCTTCACTGTCATTCCATAAAATGTTCTTTGAAACTCAAAACTTGTACTCTATATACTGAAACTTTGATGACTAGACTGGGAAATCTCATAAAAATGCCTTTGTGTAACAAAATTTTGAAGACTGAACTTTAAAATTTCATAAAAAATGCTCTCTGTGTACCAAAAAAATTTAAAATTGTTCTTTGAAATTTCTTCATTAGGAGTTGAGGAAAGAAATGTTTTTTGAATTCTTTGAAAGAGGAAACAAATGTTTTCTGAATTCTTTGAAAGATGCTCTATTTTCAGATCACAATTTGAAAGATATTCCCTTGAAATCGGTCTAAATCCATACCTGGTTTACAAATTTTCTTGATTTTCCCTCTTTATGAGGTTCAAATCCCCTTCTTGGCATCAGAAAATGTGGTCTGCTAACAAATGTGCCCTTCTAGTGTAAAAATACGATTTTGCTGATGTGAAATTTTGACAAGGGAATGGTCTACGATTCTTATGGAACGAGTTGTTGCAAGAAATTTTCAATTACTTACAAGAATTACATGATTTTCTCAAAAACCATGTGTATGTGATGCAGGAGCATCTCAAGTGAGCCAGCACAGAGACAAAAGACAGCTGGACAACCACCCAGTGCAAATTTTGAAATTGTCTTGAAGTAAATGCGCCAACCTTAAGTGAATCCATTAAGAAGGAGCACCCTTGTATAATGTAAATGGACCTTGAGAAATCCGCTCTCGTCCTTCGTAGAATAGAAGGAATTTATGGTATTTAATGCGAGTAGATAGAATTCAATTCTAGATTAGATAGTTTTAGAGTGCAAGAGGGAAACGAGATATAGACACCCTCATTGTGTATTGAAATAAGCATTATGGAGAGTAGGAAGAGCATAGAGGAGAAGCAGAGAGCTGTGTAGCAGACTCCATGTACAGAAGTTCTGCATTAATATAAGAAAGTTATGATTTAGACTCATGGTGTTCATATATTCTCTGTGTATGCATCTTTGAATGTTATGCTCATGAATGCTTTACTCTTCCTGTCATGCAATTGATTTTATGCTATGTATGAATGATTTCTTGTTGAATGTTTGAAATCTGAGAGGAAAGGGAAAATGAATGAGTTTCAATTGTTTCTCTATCTGAGAAAGAGTTCCTGCAAGGAGTGCAGTTGAATTTTCCGCAAGGAGTGCGTCGAAAAGGTGTTCAGAGGTTTGTCTTTGAAAGCTCAGACTAGATAGATTTTGTTCTCATTCACATAGAAGTGCAGTTAGGCACAGGAGCAGTGCAAGGAGTGCATAGGCCGAGTGAGGTCTCAGGGTTGCGAACCTGAGCAAAGTATTGACAGACTGCTGCTATAGGTGTGCGCAGAGTCGAAGGATTTCAAACATTTGAAAGTGGTTGAAGGTTTGCTGCAAGGAGTGCGAGCAGGAGTTTTATGAAAGGTTTAGAGTTGGAGAAAGTTCAGAAGGATTTGAAGTCTTCAAAATCGTTGAAGGAAGGCAAAGAGGCCAAACACCTTGAAAGTTTGAAGAAAGGCATAGCGACGTCGGACCGCAAGAGGTTCTCAGAGGGAAACGGACAGTCAGAATTCTCTGAAGGAGAAATCACGCAGTCTTGTGAGCTGTTAGATCTCACGGAGGAGAAGCGAAGTTACGGTGAGTGTTTCGAAAGGTTTTAATCTCAGGAGGAGTAGGATCATAGATCCAAGCCACAAGGGTCGTTGGATTGGAAAGTGAATTCCTATTTCTGGATTTCGTAGGTGGAAGTCCCATAAACTTCGCAATGGGAATCGCGATATCCCGAAACGCGAAGTCCTGATGGCTAAGAGGATGGTGTGGGACCATAGGAGTCAGTGAGGTGGATAGGTGGCACACTGTCGACATAGAAGTCAATCAAGTCAACCATTTCGGAGTTTCGTGGAGTGAAGTTTTGAATCCATTGCATTAGGATTCACAATATTGCGAAATCCGAAGTCCTGACAGAAGTAAAGGGGCGTTGAAAATTCAACCTTGTGAGCGCATCGAAATTTTGGAAAATCAGGTTTTGGGAATCGCGGGAACAAGTTACTCGACACCGCGACCGCCGAAATCGTGATAAGGAAAATCCCAAAAAGGAAAGAGGAAGGGTCAGCGTTGACTGTCTTTTGGGTCTTGGAGATTTAGGGACAAGGCGCTTGAACACGGATTCACGAAGGTGCGAAGTCCGACCTCCCGAGGTATAAAGGGGGAATTTCTCGAAGTTAGACTGTGGGTGTATATTTCCCGAAAGAGAAATAGAAGAGTATTTTCAAAACGCTTCGGGCCAGGGAAAAGGAAAGATCCTGTGCGCGTGGACCTTCCGACCTGCGGGTTGTGGAGGGGCTGCGTCGCCGTCAGTATGCTTCTTCCACGTTTTCTGCCTATTCCCAATAGCTTTCACGGCATTCATGTTTCGAATATTCACAATAGATTGTGTCAATATTCATTCCAGATCACTAAATTCTTCCATGAGCTTTCTCATAACCGAATTCTCTAGGTGGAATTTTGAATTACACGGAGGTTTCCGAAAATTCAGGGATTTTTTTTTTTTTTTTAGTTTTGAATGATGATCTTGAATTCTCTCAAAAAATTCCAGAAATTTCAGAGTTTAACTCCATTGTTGTGTCTTCAATTCGATGCCCAAAGCCCACATTTCAACACAGTGGAGAAAAAAAATGCTCAGGTGAGGCAAATTTACGAGCTAGTGGAAGAAATGATACAACTCAGTGATGAATTTTCGTATCAGAGAAGGGGCGTTCAGAATATGATGGTAGCTTTGGTGCTTGGAGTTGAAATTATTGGAAAAGGCATCGTCAATTAAGTGGAATAGGTACACAACAATTAATTTTCCTTCAAACACAACCCGACACGTTCTTCATTGAAGACCCGATCAAATTCTTTGAAATTTGATGTTGAAATCACCATAATGTTGTATGATTTCCCTATTTCCATCATTATCTTACCTGTATGTATTGAATTCACCAGCAATTGAAACCAATTTTGAACTCTTCTATTGATTTTGCCTCCAATTCATCATTTATACAATGCCCTTTTGTATATATACGATGTTGCAGCTGTATATACAGTTTTGCAACTGTATATATGGTTTTTCTCTGGGTATATATGGTTTTGCTCTATTTGAATTGTTTTGGCTTTGCACCCTTGTTCTTATACCTTCTCCTTGGTCCTTTTCCTTTCAAATAATTGCATGTTTCTTTATCTTAATAGATCATCTATGAAATTTTTAGTTTTTGAAGACCCCAAAAACTCTTTTGGCTTGCTAAATCTTGTTTTGATGAAATTTTTGGGTTTGAATAACCATAAAAATTTCATTGTTTTGAAGGAAAAATTAATATTTCTTTAAGTTC
>ML818016.1:273334-293021 GCA_009831015.1 Picea engelmannii
GCATCCTGAAGGGCACGTCGCACAGAAGAAACTTAGTCGGCGAGTGGAACCCTTGGAGCACGTGGTGCATCCTGAAGGGCACGTCGCCAAAAGGAATTTCAGAGGCGAGTGGCACCCTTGGCGCACGTGGTGCGACCTGAAGGCCACGTCGCGGTAAGGGTGGATAATGGAGTCAGCCTATTTAGCTCTAAGTCTTCAGCACCTGAATAAAACCTTAAGCACTACCCTTACCAATTGTCGCCTAGCTCAGAATCTAAACCCTAAGCCTAAGACCTTCTAGAAACCGGGGGGGGGAATTTAGTGTGGCTTTAGCAACTGAAAATTCAAAAAAGGAAGAGAAAACAAAACTCAGACCATCACCCTCCCTTAATCCTTGTCTACTTAATAAAACTAACCTCCATCGCCTGGATCTTCCAGTGTCCATCTCCCATATACTCGTCTAGTTCACTTTACCACATCGCCATCCCTCCTCGTAAATCCTCCTTATTCATTTTTGTAAAATATTTACTTTCCCCTATATTGGCTTGCCTTCGCTTAAATCTCTCTTTGATCCTGAAAATACCGATATATTAATGGTAAACTAAATGAGGAATGCATGTTTATTAATAGAGAAATGAAAATATATATATTAGTATATTTTACTATAAACAAATTATAAACCAATAAAGTTAAGCTTGTGGAAAGGGAAATAAAAATAAAATATATAAACGAATAATATGAAAATGGGGGAAATAAATAAATAATAAAAAAGGGGGGTAAATAAATAAATAAATAAAATGAGCGCACCTGCCCTTGATTTTTAAAAAAATAAAAATAAAAATCAAAATGAAATATACAAACGAATCAAACTAAAAAGAAAATGAGGAAAGAGAAAAGGGAATAAGAGGGGGAAAACCTAAGTGAAAAGAGAATTAGGGTTTGAGGGGATAAAGGGATGGGAGAGAGGAAAAGAAGGGGCTTTTTTTTTTGAGATTGCATTGCTATGCTGAGAAAGGAGACTGACTGATTTTCTAGTAGGAGTTGGGAAGCCTCAGCGCATTTTTGGAGTGGTAGCTCAGCCCTGGGAGGCGAGCTGAGGAGCTAGTGACTCTCTAGTTGTGTGTGGCCCCTTTGTGGCTCGGGGGGCTGAGGGGGAAGAAGAGTACCCCTAGCGTTTGGCTGGGAGGTACCGGTGAGCTCGTTGAGGTCGGCAAGCAGGAGCAGCTTGGAGAAGGAGCGGCTGGAGCGTCAGAACCATTGCTGCAACAAATTAGACCAAGGTATGTTACTGAAACGAATAGAGTAGAATGCTCAGTGATATATTGTTGTGATTAAGGTTGTGTCACTGGGGAATGTTGTTTCCTCGTCCTTCATACCTGGTAGAAAAGGGGATTTTCAGAAGATCTTGGTTAAGGGTGTTTTCATATGTATAATGGCATTTCTGTTCGGTGGGTTTACTCCTTTTTCTTTTACTGGGCGTTTATTTTACTTTTCTTTCAATGGGTTTCGAATTTCTACCATGGGCGATGTATTGCAGTGGGTTTTCGTTTGTTGCACAGGCGGCGAGTGTGTTGTCGTGGGTTTTCATTTTTTTTTTATATAATGGGCGTTTTTTTTATATAATGGCCATAGTTTCATGTTAAACCATTGGTTAATCATTCTTATCTGCGCGATAGTTCACATCTCAGATTAGATTAGGGTTTAGCATTTAGTATCACTGTTCAAATTTCAGAATGTTTAGGCTGTGGATTTAGTGAGTTGTATGAACGGATTTCTCTGATTTCAGAGCGTTAAGGTTCTGTATACAGATGATAATACCTTTTAATAAACAGAACTCAACTTTCCAACCCTTGTTTGCCTGGATGGTGGTATTGCATACATTAAAAATGCAATGTAATCTACAACAGATTCGTTTTCCAATAAGTGGATGCCCAGATCGTGAAGGAAGATAGCTTGGGACAGCCACGGCCAAAATATTCATATATTCATTGTATTTATAGCAGCATTGTGATAACTAACTTGTGAACAACGCATGTCGAAGGTGCATATATTGTTTATTTGTTTATATTTCTCCATCTCGCCTGAGTTGTAACTTATGCACCATCCCTACGATATAAAACTACATTACTATAAATTACGTTCTTAAATTTAGTATTGCAGTACACCATAATGACCATATACAGTGTGGGTCATTTTGTTGTGGGTTTCTCCGTTTTTACTTGCAGGGCGTCCCTCATTCGTGACCGGCGTTCACCTTGTGACTGGGCGTCTCCTTGTGCCCTGGAGTATTAATTAGATCCCTGGTAATAACCTTATGGGCGTGTCCCTTGTATCGCTTAGACCCCTTGTCTTCTCAGACTTTGCAAGGATTCGTCCTGTTGGACGCATGCGTTGGGTGCATTCCGTTTTACCCATAGCCATCATTCATCCTTTGTGAGCTTGTGTGCTTTTGCTGAGGGGGGGGAGGGGCCTCTAGCTACTCCAGTGCGCGTTCTCTTGCGCGTATGGTTCTATGAGCAGTCTAATTTTAAGCTAGGTCACTGTTGTTGCATTCCTGAATAGATAGGGTTAGTTGACATTGTTTTAATTAGCATTATAACTGCCATTTAATACTGTTCTAAATGATTTTACTCACTGCTGTGATAATTTCGTTTAAATTGTAACCCTTGCGACCGTTCAATATTGTTTAATTAATTTTATAGCTGTTGTGTTGGCATTGTCTTAAATAGAATCATAGCTGTCATTTCATATTGTTCTAAATGATTTTATTAGCTGCGATGATTAATTTCGTTTTAGGATTTCTATGCCATCTGTTGCCTTGAAAGGCGTGTGCCACATAAATTAACACGCCGCACCACACTTTCCCAGCATTTGATTAATTACGGCCTTCCCATTTTCCACTATTGTTCTGTTATCTGCCATTAGAATGGCTAGATTCGGTTGCAGGGCGATTATGCCATCATTTACTGCAATTTACTGCCACCCAGTTTAATTTATTGCACTGTACGGCAATTTAGTATTATTGCCATTAAATTTTAGGGTTTTACTTATTTTGTCTTGCTATTGCAATATTAATAATTAGTTGGATGTTAATGTTACTTAATTAAAATGTTAGGCGGGGAGAATTGCAATGATAAGTCATTGTTAATTTCATTAATAATCGTTTACGCAGTAATAATTGTTTTATGCAGTAACAAGTGTTTTTACGCAGTAATAATTGCAACGATAATTGTTTTACGCAATAATAATTGTTTAATTGTAACGATAATTGTTTAATTGCAATAATATATGTTTTATACAATAATGTTTGTTATATGCCTCGGTAATATTTGTTAAAACTGCAGTAATATTTGTATGAAACAAATATTGTATTGTTTAATTGCAATGATATTGTTTTATGCAATAATATTTGTTATATGCCTTGGTAATTATTGTATGAAATATTTTATTGTTTTATAAAGGTGTTAGGCCATGAAACGGTTACATTAGTGCTAAAGTGGATGATGATATTCCGTGTTATTTGTTTTAAAATAATGAAAATGTAATGAGCATCGAATGGTGTTATTAGATCAGGGAATGATTGAGGTGATGCTAGGTTTAAGTTAATGTTTAGGTTTAATGCTATTGGTTAAAGAGATGAGAATGTGATGAATATTTAATGGTTATGTTAACAATGTATAGAATCCTGGTGCAATGAGTTTAGGGAACTTAAGGTCTACGCTAATGATGTATTGGATGTTCATGCTAACAATTATATGGATTAAGGATTATGCTTTTAGTTATCGTGAACCCATGTTAAGGAATCAAGGTTCTTGGGACTAATGTTTAAGCAATTGGTGTGGAATGGTTATGTTACACTAGATTAGGTAGTTCCATTTGTTTTATGCTATAACTGATACATGTCATGATGTTGATAATTTAAGTTGGAAGTTAATTTAGGGTATGCTCCTCAATTATAATTTTGATGTTATTCCAAGGTTGCAAGGTCATTGTAATGATAGGTATTTGACACCGGTGGTAAATTAATGTTGTCGTGTTAGGCTTGGAGAATTTCCATTAATTACATCGTTGATAAAGGGGTAAATGTAGTACCTTATCGCATTTAAAATGAGAATCTAAGATGGTCTTGACGATTGATAGGTAATGGTATCTCGTCGAACTTAGAATTTAAATGGAGCTTTGGGTTTATAACTATTATCTTGATCCTTAGATAAATGTTGTGTCGTCTTAATGATTGGATGCTTATTTAAGTATTGCTGCCCATGGATGTATGATTTTCTTGTTGGGGTCGGTAACCCTTGTCCCTTGAAGTCAGATTTAGTGCCTGGTCATAATAACGGTTGTTGTGGTCTGAGTCCTTGTCTCGTGTTTTCCTTAGTAGACGAGGGTTCTTTGTTGTCTATTGATGCGCTAAGTTGTAATAATTGTAGGTTGGACTGCTTATGTCGGGCGGGAATTAGTCACCTTCAGTAGCCCTAGCATTTATGTCTGTACGCTCCCCTGCGTCAAGAATCCAGTGTCGTATCAAGAGTCCCAGGCTGTTTAAAGGCACAGTTCCACTCTTGCAACACACTCTGAGCCGTATCAATAGTCTCGGGCTGTTTAAAGGCACAGTTCCACTACTGCGACTCTACTGTTGGATTCTTCCATTCTGTGACAGTACTATACCTAACCCCTGGTGTCTATTTCGGCTTACTGCTGCTAGTTGCAAGCCTTGTGTCCAGGGGCTTTATTTTCTTGTTGTCACTATGATCTGTCTTGTCATCTTGATTTTGTTTGTCTCACTTGCGTCCTCTTGGTTCGAGTGGTCATGTGGGATCTAGAGGGTTGTTTCTTCTGCATGCGCACACACACAGTTAAAACAAAAAAAAAAAATTGCACCTGATGTCAGAGTAGTTGTCCTTAACATAGGAGGGTTGTTACAAAATTGCAATAATTTAATTTAATAACTCAATAATCTAATAATTTAAGTCACATATGATATATCAGGTGCAATTAATTTATGTCACAACAGCTAAACGCACAGGTGTAAAGGACAGTTCTGTCCAAGCAGCTAAACACACTAGTAATTAAGTTTCTGTGCCAGCAGCTAGATGCACGGGGTACGGTGGTCAAGTTTAATGTTCAAAATGAAGTCACTGTTGGTGCAATAGCGCCATTTTAAATCAGGATAACTCCCAAATGGGAAGAATCATTTCAAGATTCCAGGACATTAAACGGTTTTAACATTATTCATTATTATTATTTTTTTTTTACGCCCACACAGTCTACCCACAATCAGCTTGCGGCCACCCTCCTCACGCAACTTTTGAAATGGCAGTTACGGTTTGGAATGACTCACAACCCTGTCGTGAGGATTCAAGCCTAAACTAAGGGAATATACAAGGGACAGGAGGGGCGGTGACCGCGTTGTGATTGCCACCAGGAAGGTCGATGTATTACCCAATAAACACATGGACTAAATCGTAGACCACTCTCCGTCAATCATCTTGCTGGGGAACTCGCTAACCTCTAAACAATATGAAACTCGAATAACCAATAGTTCGCTGCCCCACATCAATAAAAATCAAAAGAATACAATGCAAACCCATAGAGAAATGCTAAGGTACAAGGAAATGCGTTCTGAAACAGTAGGGTTTGCCTTCGCTGGTGCGAACCTAAAATTTAGTTTGGATTACGGAAACACAGTCACCAACATAACTAAATGAAGGACTAGGCTGTCAACCAAACAACTGGGGAGTGGCTACATAAGTGACTCGACTCATCTAATACAGAGAGCATCAAGTTTTAAAAATAAAATGCCGGAGGAGTGGCCATTATCACAAAAAGAGAGACGCAGAGAACAACACGAAAATTTACAGCAACCTGTAGCAAGAACACATCTTTTAAAAAAAAGAAATTGTGGTAGCAACCACACACAGTCATAAAGAAGTTTTAAAAATAGATCGTGAGAACAAACCCAGACACCCCACGCAGATAGAGTGTGGTTCATTGCAGCTAGGAATAAAATTCTGCGAGCAAGGGCGCGGTGTTTAAAAATTCTCCAACCCAAATGCTAGCTAGCATAAAAAAATTTCCATTGTTGGATTCGTTTTAGATGCATAATGGAGGTGACTACAATAAGAAAAATAGACAAAAATTACTGCATGTAAAATTTTGCTTACCCTCATTCATAATGCTGTAAATTTACAGTCATTAAACTCTCATCCGTGGCATCATTCGCAGGCTATTATTATCCATCAAGCATATAATCAAGCAGAGGAAACCCTTTTTATCTGTTACATTTTTTTCATATATCTACCAATGCTAGAGTAATAAAATAGTCAATCCAACAAGAACTAACCACATTTTTAAAGTTAATTATTTTCTACTCAACACACGCCGATCTAAATCATCAATCCTACTACATTCTAGCATTCAAACAAGAAGTGTACCGTTGCCTTAACTCCCACCTCAAATGATGACCGTGCCCCCCGTGTTGCTCCTGCTCCATGCCGCTCCCGCTCATTGACCGTCGAGACTACACTGGTACCTCCCAGCCAATCGCTAGGGGTACTCTGCTTCCCTCTTAGCCCTCCGAGCCGCAAAGGGGCCACACAAATCCAGATGGTAAGTCTAGCTTCCCAGCTCGCCTCATAAAGCCGAGCTACCACTCCTATTTGAGCTGAGAAAATCCCAACTCCTCACAAGTAATCAGTCAAGTCACAATCCGACAACGTAACGTTACGCTAACAGTCCATTCCTTTCTTCCTCATCTCCCTTTTCTTTTATAGAGTTTTGAGACCCACCTACTTTCCTAATTCACATTTTAAATTAAGTTTCAATAAAATATTCTCAATATTCTCCATTGCACAAGTGTCGTCCATCCCCCTCTTTTCTCCAATAAATAATTTCTTTAAATTTATTAATTGTCTCAAATCCCTCACCCACCTAGAGTCGCTCCTAAATTTACTCCTAGGTGTTTCTAGATCCCCTTACATGCTTTAATTAATTTCCCTAAAATGAAGTTGCTAAATTTAGTTCATTTTAGAAAGTTCTTAATTGTAGATTCCTTACTATGTTGACTTCGCTTTTTACCCTATGTCCCCTTCTTTCCTTTATTATGTTTCCTTCATTACTTAGTTTCCCTATTTTTATTGTTCCATTCTTTCCCCCCTTTTTTAAAACCAAAATGGTAAATGCGCTAATTAATCTTTTCATTTTATTATTAAATTCATAACTTTTTATACTCCCACACATTAAATAATTTCATTTCTTCTTTACAATTTAAAACCACGGATTTTAATTAAATTATCCCTCTCTTCACTTTACCCCCTAAATTTAAGAAGACTAAAACCATTACTTAAGTGGGTTTTAGTTTACATATTTATTTTTATTTTATAGGGTCTTTTCTTAAGGTTAAACGAAATTTTATCTTAGAGAAGTTTTAGACTTAGGTTTAGATTTTGAACTCGGCGAAAATTGTTAAGGGGAGTCGTTTTAAGAATTTCTTAAGGAGTTAATGTCTTAGGGCCATCTAGGTTTGTTTCTTCCTCAACATCAATGCGACGTGCCCTTCAGGACGCACCACGTGCTCCAAGGGTGCCACTCACCTTGTTCGTTTCTTTTGTGTGACGTGCCCTTCAGGATGCACCACGTGCTCCAAGGGTGCCACTTGCCTTGTTCATTTATTTTTCCCAACATGCCCTTCAGGATGCACCACATGCTCCAAGGGTTCCACTCGCTAACTTGACTAATTGGTAGACATCTATAACCCCTGGAGTCAACACTCCGCCAGGTGAACTTGTGGGAGACTAAGGGCTCTAAGGAATAAGGCCCCCACCTTATTGCGTGCCCCTTAGAATCATCGTGAGCGACTATCGCAGTCTTCCCTCATGGCATCGTGGATCCTCTAGAACTAGGTAATCATTAATCTACAGTTCGATCCATGGCAAGAGTGCTAGTAGGCTGTGTCAGGGCTGTTGTCCACCCCTCTCCCTCAACCTCTCTGGAAATCGTGTGTGGCCCCTTAACTCCATATGTGAGTCTGGTCGGCAAGCTATCGTCAGCCTACATCATCAATAATCATGTCAGAACATGTCAACATCATATCATCAAATCAATGAAATATCACAGTAAATAAATCAACCCAAATAGCACACTCCCTGACTCAATCCAGAGTCCAAGGGGTTCCACTGATGCCTCTGCATCCTCATGGACCAAAACCCTGCACACTCAATAAAACTGAGTCAATAGCACCTGTCTACGTCAAAGCAATAGAACATCATGTCATCTATCATAACGCATCATAATCAGGGATAAATGTTTTAATATCATGAAAGGCCAGATCACTTGCGAGCAAGTGTCCTCAAAGAATAAGTTCTCTCAGTGTGCCAGAGCAGGATGTTACATACACCCCCTCTTGGTATAAAATTCGTCTCAAAGTTTCTCAGTATAAATGCCGAAATAAAAGTACCATAGTATCATAAGTCTATCTATCAAACAAAAATGGAAACTGTTTGCGCATATCATATGCGTCCTCCCAGGTCGCCGAGTGTGGACTATAACTGTCCCACTGGACCTTGACCTGGTCTATCGTTCGACGTCATAACTATCAAACACGATGATCTAAGATGAGGACTGACTCAGTCGTGAGCGCTCCCTCGTCCAATACCTGCAAGGAACTCATGTCAATCACATGTGTAGGATCACTAATATAATGTCTCAAAATAGATACATGAAAAACATCGTGCATACGCCTCAAGGAATCAGGCAAGGCTAGTCGATAGGCCACGGGCCCCTTTCTCTCCACAATCTCAAAAGGTCCCATGAACCTAGGAGAGATTTTATCTCCCTTTCCAAACTTGATCAAACTCTTATACGGTTTAACTCGCAAGAAGACTCGATCACCAACCTTGTAACTACGGTCGACTCGGTGCACATCAGCATAACTCTTCTGTCGATCCTGCACTTCTTTAATCCTTTGTATGATGGTTTACAATTGTTCTTCCATTTCTTGGATCACTTCTAGTCCCACCAGGACCCTATCCTCAAGCTAATCCCAACTCAAAGGTGTCTGACACGGTCGCCCATAAAGAAACTCAAAAGGCGCCATCTTAATGTTGCTCTGGTAACTGTTGTTGTAAGCGAACTCTACTAGAGGCAAGAATTCCTCCCAATGATTTTGTTGGCCCATCACGTACATGCACAACATGTCTTCCAAGGTTTGGTTCGTTCGTTTGGTCTGTCCGTCAGTCTCTGGGTGATACACAATACTAAAATTAATTTGGGTTCCCAAGGCCTCTTGGAAACTCGTCCAAAATCGTCTAGTAAACACCGATCCTCGATCGGATATAATATTTTTAGTCACGCCATGCAGCCTCACAATCTCACTGATGAAAAATATAGCTATGTAAGGTGGATGATACGTCGTACGCACAAGAATAAAGTGAGCACTCTTCGTAAGAGTGTCTACTACTACAAAAATCGAGTCGTGTCTCCTTGCCGTCAGTGGCAATCCAACAATAAAATCCATCGAAATAACTTCCCATTTCGATACCGGGATGACATGTGGTTGAAGTAATCCTGTCGGGTGTCTATGTTCATCCTTTACCCGCTGACACTCTAGACATCTAGCCACAAAGTTGACTATGTTGGCCTTCATTCCCTTCCAGAAGAATAAGGTTTTAAGGTCTACCCTCATCTTCATGACTCCTGGGTGAGCCATGTAAACTGCTCTATGAGCCTCACTCAGGATCAACATTCTCAATTCGTCGTTTGTCGGTACATAAATCCGACTTCTAAAAATCAATAACCCATCGCTATCAAATGAAAATCCCTCATATCGTGGTACCATCATTGTGTTTTGTCCGATAAAATCCCCGACTTCTTTGTACCACTCATCGTCACGCTGTAAAGTGAGAATATTCTCATGCATATTCATTTGAAGAGGAAACATCGAAAAGATGCGTGGCCTCCAACTCAAAGAATCTGCCACTTGGTTCATTGTTCCCTTTATGTAAGTAATCTCGAATTCATACTCGCTAAGCAATTCTGACCAATGCCGCTGTCGCGCATTCAGGTCGCTTTGCGTAAAAATGTGTTGTAGTCCACAATGATCAGTCTTTAGTTCAAATTTTCGTCCAACAAGGTAGTGTCTCCAAACCTTCAAGGCATATACGATGGCTAATAACTCCAAATCATGCATCACATAGTTTTCCTCATGCCTTCTCAGTTTCCTCGAAATGTAAGCAATCGCTCATCCGTCTTGCATCAAGACTCTATCTAAACCATCCTTGGATGCGTCAGTGCATACCAAGAAGTCCACATCCATGTTAGGTACCTTTAGTATTGGCACTATGGTCAACAACTCTTTCATCCTTCGAAATGCTTCCGCGCATTTCTTGGTCCAAACAAACTTCTTATTTTTCTTCTGCAATTCCGTGATCAGATTTGCTATCTTTGAAAATCCCTCGACAAACCGTCGATAGTATCCTGCTAAGCCCATAAAACTATGCACTTCTGTGACATTCATCGATGCAGGCCATTCCATATTAGCCTCAACCTTGCCTGTATCCACGATGATACCTTCGTCGGAGATGACATGCCCTAAGTAGTGAATCTTCGATTGATAAAAAGAGAATTTGGAAAACTTCCCATACAATTTGTGCTCTCGTAGACACTGTAGTACCAAGCGCAAGTTCTCATCATGCTCCTTCGTCGTCTGAGAGTAGATCAAAATATTGTCAATGAATACTTGGACGAACTTGTCCAAGTAATCGCAGAACACCCCGTTCATCAAACTCATAAATACTCCTGGGGAATTTGTAAGTCCAAACGACAAAACAGTAAACTCGTAATGTCCAAACCTCATCTTAAAGGCGGTCTTAGGGACGTCATCCTCCTTGATCCGTAACTAGTGATACCTTGATCGCAAATTTATTTTGGAGAACACCATTGCACCCTTCATTTGATCGAACAGATCATCAATTCTTGGTAAGGGATACTGATTCTTGATCGTAGCTTTGTTCAGTTGACAGTAGTCAATGCAAAGCCTCCATGATCCATCCTTCTTTTGCATGAAAATAACTGGTGCACCCCACGGTGACAGACTAGGGCGTATTAGTCCCAGGTCCAACAACTCCTTCAGTTGCATTTTCAGCTCTTGCAACTCTAGGGTCGACATTCGATAAGGCGTTCTTGCTATCGGTTCGGTCCCCGGTTTCAGGTCTATAGTAAACTCCAATTCTCTCTCCAACGACATCCCTGGTAACTCCTCTGGAAACACATCCGCAAACTCTCTCACCATCGGAAGGTGTTCTATACCTTCCGATACTCCCTTCTCGTTTAGCGCAAGGATTGCATAAACCTTGCACCCCTTGCGCATATTCTTCCGTAACTGTAAGGAAGAGACGAACCTCAGGGATACTCCCTGGTTCCGTCCTACAATCACACGTCTCTATCCTTCATCATCGACCAAGCTCAACCATTTCATCTTACAGTTGAGTATTTCCTCATGCAATTCCAACCAATCCATACCAATCACGACGTCATAAGATCCTAAGATCATGACGTACAATTTGACCCTCGTGAAAAACTCTCCCAGGTTAAGGGTGCAACCCGTAACCTTCCCTCCAATCTTTTGTTTGGCTCCTGAAGCCATCTCTATGAAGCTAAACTTGTCCTATTCGACTGCCTTTTCCTTAATCCTTTTTAGCGCTGCACCAGAAATGAAACTCTCAGTAGCACTCGGGTCTATCAAAATACTAAGGGTCTAGTCAACAAAAGTACCTGTCGTCTCGAGCACAGTCGATTGGTGCTCTTCTTGGCGGTTATTCACCACCACATGAATTCGATGGGCCTTGCCCATATCTCCCACAGTAGTGGGTCCACCTGATCCAGACACTCTAGTCCTCTCCACAGGACAGTCACGTTGGTAGTGGGGCTCACCACACGTCCAACACCCCTTCTTTGGCCCAGTAGTCCTGGTACCCAAAGTAGAAGATGACGACCCACTGGCCTGGAATCCAGGTCTGTTCTGCTGAACATGCCTAAACTACTGCTGCTGCGGGTGACACTGCTGCTGATGTTTTGGTCCCCGATAAGGTGCCCGGTGTTGAGGCGGTTGTCATCGGGGTGTAGTGAAAGTGGATCCTCTCTGGAAGCCATGATATCCTGGTGTATGTATCACTGGTGTTCGATGCTGCAGTGTACCAGATGAACCCTTCCCTACTGGTCTCGCTGGAGTCCTAGTCTGACCCCCACTGCTAAGCTCCTCCTCTGCTATGAGGGCCTTTTGGACAGCGTCGTGCAAGGTTTGAGGCATCAAGATCCTAAACTTTTCACGTAGGCTATTGTTAAGGCCAAACACGAACCTGTTGACCTTGAGCTTCTCATTGTTAAGGTGCGGAGCATACCAGAGGAGCTCCATAAAACGTGCCTCGTACTTGGGCACCATACAAACTCCCTGTCGTAATGCGCTGAACGCATTGAGCTGATGCTCAATGAATTCCTCTGAAAGGTACCTCTCTTGGAACCATTCCTCGAACAGTTCCCATGACATGTCTTCAACGACCATGTTCAGCTACGGTAGGAGCGTCTTCCACCATAGAAGAGTGCTCCCGTTCAGTTGAAAGACCGCCATGCGAACTTTCATGATGGAGGTATAATCGTGAAGTGAAAAGCACATCGCCATATTCTCCAATCATGCCTCGGTGGCGGCGCTATCTGGGGCACCCAAGAACTCAGGAAATTTAACCTTCTCGAGTTCACGGTGAATGCTACCTGTAATGACCAGTGCGTGTGGAGGAACCTCAGCAGGTGCTTATGCCCTGGCCTCGTCTCTGTCTAATTGGCTAATCAGTGCCTCGAACATGCGCTGAAAATATCTCATCATCCCAACAACATCGCCAACTGTTATCTGCTCCTGTCCGAGAACCTGCTCGCCTCTCTGGGGGTTATACCCCTCAGGAATGGATGCTACTGGAGGCATCACGCCTCCTCCCCTAGCACCCCGTCATCTACCTCTGTGGCGTCCTCTAACCATGATTACCTGCATGCACACAATCAACTCGATAAACAATAGTATAATCAAATCTAATCATGTCAACGAAAGCCGTAGAGAATCCCAAGTCGCGAGTTGAACTTGGCTCTGATACCATATGTATCATCAACAATTGTGTCAGAACATGTCAACATCATATCATCAAATCAATGAAATATCACAGTAAATAAATCAACCCAAATAGCACACTCCCTGACTCAATCCGGAGTCTAAGGGGTTCCACCGATTCCTCTGCATCCTCAAGGACCAAAACCCTGCACACTCAATAAAACTGAGTCAATAGCACCTATCTACATCAAAGCAGTAGAACATCATGTCATCTATCATAACGCATCATAATCAAGGATAAATGTTTTAATATCATGAAATGCCAGATCACTTGCGAACAAGTGTCCTCAAGGAATAAGTTTTCTCAGTGCGCCAAAGCAAGATGTTACATTCTCACTCAGCCAACCAACCAACATATACCATATCCACATATCACAACAACCATAGGAATAATGCCTTAAGAATTCACCATACCATAAGCATAAGTGATCATTAAAAAAAACATGTATCCATACGAGAACTTATGTAGATGATCTGAACATGTAGAATGTTGACCTCAAAAATTTCTTCAGACTTCAGGGACCTCGAACCAACATCAACTCAATTTTTCATGACCTTTTTCAGCTGTACACAATATTTCCTTATATAGCCCATGTATGTACGCTACCTCCTCCACTACAGCCTGTGTATGTATGCTAACTCCTCCAATGCAACCCGCATACAGTTTATAAATTAAGGTTCTTATGAAAGTATGAAACTTCCGTCGTCAACCCTCATTTTCTACCTTAGACTTGCATAATTTTAGACAATGAGTACTCACAATAAACCTTTCATAAGATAATGGATATTCAATGTGCTCAAAATTCCTCCTCATAAGAGACCCTTTCTCTCTTATTTATACTCTCCAGCTAGCTTCCTCTAGGGGTTATCTTCTAACAAAATTCCTTATTTGAGGGCTAACCCACTTCTAACTACTTTGTCCACTTACAACCACTTTATCCACAAATACTAAAGTCACCACTTCTAGTTGCAACTAATTTATTTTTAATTACTTTCTTTTTGCAACAAATTAACCCATGATTAACTCCTAGTTGCAACCACTTTGACTAGTCAACTTCTTCTAGGATCTTCTAGAATAATTTTACTTCTTTGACCTTCCATGGGATTCTAGATAACTCATGAGGGTTCTCCAACTTCACAAGGCCATATCTCCCTAACCATGAGGATTCACGTGGTATACCACATATCATCGGAAATAACACAACATATATTATCCATTTAGAATAGTCACACCTGCAAATTTACCAATCTTCATTACATTATTCCTCCAAATTCACCAAAATTTGGTTCCTTAACCACACTGCTGAGGCTACCTAACCACTTAACCATTTGGACTTTGCAAAGCATTTTCCCATGAAGGATTTCACCATAAGGGTACCACTTTGGAGTTCATCCATTTGGTACTTCCTATCAACCATGAAATGTCATCAATGATACAAATTCCTTTGATATCAACCTTGACATCAATGAAAACACATCACTATGACACCACTTGACATTAACCATTTGACATAAATGAAAATATAGTCCAATAATCTCCTCCTTTGGCATTGATGGAAACACTAACATTGATGTCAACACTTAGACATGGAAATTCTCATGCTCCCCCCATGATAATCACTCCTCATCAATGTTTCTATCTCTCCCCCTTTAACATCAATGACAAAGGGTATATATCTTTGGGTATGCTCCCCCTATTTACGTTTTCTTGTGGGATCCTCTGCTTGTGTAGATGCCTTTGATATTTCTCTTCATCTAAATAATATCTCTCTCCATGAAAAAGGATATCACTTTGATGCAATTTTGATGACATTACTACCAATGCTCCCTCTATGATCATATATATCATCTCTCCTCCAGTAATCATACATCTATAACCAATCATGGGAGAAGTAATAACTCCCCATTATGGGTATGTCTCCCTTTGTCTTATTTGCAAGATGTTGTGTAATCACTATGAACAATATGCTACCACTGTAATCTTCTTTTGTTGTAGATGCTGATGATTTACCAGAACACTGATCAATTGTTCAACAATATTGCATCAATAATACCATGATCTTCTATTCCTTTGATGATCCTTGGACCTGACCATGTATCATACAATGATCCATCAACTTGTACCTCAACCTGTACCATCAACCAGTGCATAAACCATGCACCAAAATTTTACCAACACAAGTGCATCAACTATGCACAAACACAACATGTACTGACAATCAATATCATAAACCAAATCAGATCTATTCACCAAGATAAATCACCAATACAACTCTCATCCATATGCATTGTTATCACGTAGTTTGTATCTAGGATAAAAGGCTATAATATAGAAGGGTAAATTGGCGTAACAGGAACCAATACCACCCAATGTCACCAAAATAGGATAGTTCTCTATTTAGGGAGGTTAGGTCTAAGGGATATGTCCCCAGTGACGTGAGGTTTTGAAGAGGCAAGAGGCTAATAAGACAAATATAAGATTTTTCCCCTTCACAAGTCACCACCCAAACAGATAGTCCAGCCAAATGCCAATTTAAGAAGTAAAACCCCCAAAGAAGTATACCTGCCTGGAACAAAGCAACAAAAACCTGATGTGTTCAAGTTTATTTGATGGGTTAGTACTTCATAATACTATTTGATAAATATGTAAGAAATATGGCAATAAATATTGACGAAGTCAATGTTTATAAATATAGCTATGAAAGTAATGTCACTTCACTAATAAATATTAGGACAATATGGCATTCGATGTAACCAATCAACACATCATCTAATAAATGTCTTAGATCACCATTCAATTGCTCAAAAGACAAAACGTTGCTACATCAATGATATAATAGCCAAGGATGACGTCAACACTTAGGGTTAGTAGGTTAGTCTAGGCTAGGGTTAGTGAAATTATGGTTTTAATTCAAGGTTTTGAGACTGTTGTGATCAAATTCACTTCAACGTTGGAGGACTTTAGATTAGTGTATTTAGGGTAAAATGGAGTCAATTTAGTGGAGGACGCAAGGATTGAAGGAGGATGACTAAGGACTAGAGGGAAGTGTTTTGAAGTGCTGCTATGGTAGGGCCTTAGAAACAAACCCTAGGGGAGAGAGGCTCACTCTGTTGTTGCTATGGAAAGGCCTCATGCTCTCTCCTCCTTCCTTATATGGAAAATGGCTAGCTCAATGAAGCAAAAAATAAAGACAAGAAATTCTAATGAGGGAGAGTGTTGCTACAACAAGGCTCTTTCATCAAACCCTAAAAGGAAAATGGCCCTAAGTGTAGATAACCTAGGCCTGGGATGTCTTCTTCCTCTTGAGTTCTATATGGTATGGCTAGCAAAAGGGAGGAAGAGAAAGGAGTGTAGCTATGACTAGTCTCTCTTTTTCTTCCTCAATGGCTGAAAATTTCTCTTAATGGGGACATGAGACAAGGGCCTACTTGTGTGCTTGTCACCTAGGATTTTGTTCAGAAAATTATAAACATATGCAAGAAAATAAGATTACAACCATTCATTTAAGAAGTTTTGCAGAAAAAACACTTACATATCACCATGAAATAACATGCAAACCCTAGTTGTAACACCTTCCACCAAGATAAAATCCAAGAAATGACAAAAATATCTTCCTTCAATAAGTGCGCCTCACCAAATCATCCAAATACCCAAGATAGGGCACAACTTTTAGACCTCCTTATGGAGTGAATGAGTTGTTATGAAAAAATGAAGGAGAAAATCCTACATTTATATAATATCATGACCTAATTTTACTTTTTAGGTCATGTAAAAGGCCAAGGCCAAAATACCAAAATCATATTGTTTTACATTAAATTGTCAAATTAAATCCTAAATCAAGCTGAAACGAGAGTAAAATCCCCTCCAAGGGAGACATTATCCCCTTTTTGGGCATATGGGGTGTCCTGGAGAAAAACATTAGCCCTCCTTGGGCTTCTCCAACCTGACACACATGCCACTGCTACCTAGTCTACCCCAAAATGTCCATGATGTTTGGTGATGTCATGGTCAAGATGGTGACTTCCTCGGCGTCTTAAGGCCAACGTTCCACTGAGAAAGGGTCATCCACACTAGGTTAAGCTCTGTCGGGGTTCCTTTGGTTGAACATCCTCTTCTCCTCTAGTGAAAATCTTCAGAGCCATATCTATCCTGTATCTGCCCCCTGATGGGGTCTCAGTATCCATCTGATGGGACCTTTAGCCCCATGGAGTTTTGAACTGATCATCTCCCCATGTGTTCCAGTCCAAGATGGTACTTGTCCGTTGGGCATGGTCCTTCACATCAAAAGATATTCCCTCCATCGGCTCATCAGTCATAGGGATCATAGAAATGTCAATCGCATTTCACCATCAATATTAATAAACATATGGATAAAACCCCTAATATATTAGTCAATAGCTCAAAGATGTTACACAAACCTACTATACAAGTCTGGGAAAAGGACAAGGTATCATATTGGGCTTGTGTCCACTAAATAAGGGAAGTTCCCAGAAGAGACCTCTTCCAAGCCATGTAAGTGGATGAAGTGGTCAAGGGATGTCCAAGAAGGTGGGTGCAGGTCGAGGATACAATGTGTTACCTGTGGGTGCATCTATAGAAGGGGAGTTGTACCTGTCATGGATGCAATTCTTTCCAATCCCATTCATTCCTTTTATGCTTTTTGTTATTTCATTCTTTAATTTCTTTTTTCTTTTTTTCTCAACAGATAATCGGGGGACACTACCCTCGCATGGTGACCATTGGTGACATGGTTACACACAAGTAATTTTACAGAAACGAGAAGGCCGGATCATGATGAAACCCCCTTTCCCTTGGCCATGCAACAAAATCTCACTACCCTGGCATGGTAACTAGCTCATGGAAATGTCATACTGCTAGGTACCCATGGACCTAATAGCCTGGCTCATTATGTGACCCCCTATCCTCTGTGTAGGTCTTGTTTTTATTATTTTTTAGGGTCCCTCTTGTTTCTTGTTGATAATCCTTTTATTTCTTTCTCGAGGATCCTTGAGAGAAGCATCTTGAGGTTTTATTCTTAGGATTTCATCTTCTACCACCTTTCTTTTAACTTGTGGGCCTTTAGCCCCTTCTTCCCACTAGATAAGGTGCAACACTAGAAATAGGTCAACCTAGTGCCCAGACAAGTGTAATGGGATAGGTGAGTGGGAAACAAGATGGAAAAGTGAAACTTTGAATGGAGGGGATGATGGATTCTCAAAGACAACCCCGCGTGGCTAACCAAAACCAACAAACATGGGCTTACTAGAAAATCCTGTCAATCCACAAAACATGGTCAAGTGGGAAAGTGTAAGGTAAAAGCAGTTGTTATAAATAAAAGGAATCAGATTCATACATTCAATGGTTTTGATGATCAAAATGAAACATACCATGATACCTGAACTAATTACCTCATGAAGAAAGAACCCTCTCTGACACAAGACCAAGCCAATGGTGGTGGAGGTTGTTGTTGCTGCTGACAGGATAAAGATGTTGGAAGAGAGAAAAGGTGGGCCCTCCAGGGCCATGCTGAAGTCAATCCTTCTCTCGGTACTCCATGTCTAGGACCTATGGGCCTTGAGACATGATCTCCTAGTTATCCCTGAAAGTAGGGGATAACATCTGGCTCCAACTTAGGGACATGTGCTCACCGTAGAGTGCATGATAACCTCAGCATCTATGGATAACCTGCTAACCTGCTTGATCTCAAGTATAAGAATCGGTAACAAAATTGGGGTGGTAATTCCACCCCAACATATATATATGTATCGACTGAAAATGACAATCACAAGTACGAATGTGAAAGAAAACTACTTACCTATACTTACCTATTGGCTGAATGTTGGGTGTAGTCCAACAACCAGTGAAGCCAATCCAACAATGTCCCACAACACCTGTCTTTGTACTTCATCATAGACCAAA
Source organism: Picea engelmannii (assembly GCA_009831015.1). NCBI lineage: Eukaryota > Viridiplantae > Streptophyta > Pinopsida > Pinales > Pinaceae > Picea > Picea engelmannii. The sequence goes on from ML818016.1 coordinate 292,384, forward strand.
AAAGTGATAAGTCAAGCACAAAAATGTCATGGGTTAGAATATATATCATATCATCGGAGATCACAAAGTCAACTCATGGAGGTGGGTGGGAGGGAAAGAACAATGCCAAGTCAACCTGAAAGAAAAGTACTCAATCCACTTTAGAAAAGGGTAATGGAAAGTCCAAGGTCCATAATACTGACTTGAAAGCTCAAAAAATTGGTTACCTAGGACGTCCTCACACTCTAAAGGGACTGACAAAGATATAGTAGGTGGCTGGAAAATTCTTAAGGGAAAGTTGAAACATCGAGATGAAAGACTTGAACTTATAGTTTTCAATCAACCCTTGGATTATAGGGATTTCTTTAGAGGAGACTCAATACAAAAGATATACCTCCCAACTACACCCTTAATGATATAACAAGGTATGGTAATAAGAGGTGGCTAGAGAAAAAGGTCATAAGAATCCTCCTTTGGGAAAACAATGCTCTTACTCCTAGCAAGACATGAGCATAGAAGTGGTAGATAGTCATCTTCATAGGATAAATCTAAGTGCTCGAAGGAGTAGTCATCAAAGTCCTCAAGGTAAGACCGAAAAAAATCAGGAGGATAAGGGGCTAGGTCATCCTTGGGTATTTGGGGAGAATCAATGAATATAT
>ML818017.1:14472-37765 GCA_009831015.1 Picea engelmannii
TTTTGTGCTCAAGTCCATTACCTGTAAATACCTCTCTAGCTAGGAGGGAGTGTTAATATTATGGTAGCTGTGGGAGGTATTTACCCCCATGTGTGAACCTGACGAGAATAGAAGACTCCAGAAAGCAAGAGAAACCCTAATGAATTGGATAATAACCCTAGAAGCCTTGTCGTCTCAAGAAGATAATTTATATTAGGCTATTAGCCTCCAAGAGAAGAAGTTGATCAGAATTAATAATAATATACTGAACAGACACATACCCAGAAGGAGAAGTCGGCCCCAACAAACTGGCAGGATTACTATAAATACAGGGCGCCAGTTCTCATTTGTCATATCTCAGGACTGCAGTTTTCCCAGTTGGTGCGCACTGCAGTTGCAATTGGTGCGCAAGTTTGAAGGAGGGTTGCAGGTGTAGCTGCAGCAACAACCGGTTTCAATTTTGGCTTGAATATCTCTTGGCTAGGGTTTGGGACTATCTGATCAGATTTTTGTGATGCGCTATCCTTGGGGATTGATGCGCTACACTTTGTTTGGCTATCTAGCCTAGGGTTTGCTTCCGGAGGAATTCTCAGGTCAAGGTTAAGGTGCTCGGAGGGAGGCTTCGGCCTGTGGTTGGGTGACGAGGGTATCGTCAATGGTAAAACAAGCACACCATCTTCTATATTCTATAAACCTATATCATACAATGTTGGTGACAAGAGCCTGATCCTGATGACTTATTCAAAAAGAATTGTTGTTGGATACAAGTAAACCTTGACTTATGAATTCAAGATGAAGAATCTGAGTATGATGCACTACTTCTTGGGACAAGAAGTATGACATAGGACTGATAATATTTTTCCGAGTCAAGGAAAATATACAGTGAAAACATTAAAGAAGTTCAGTATGACAGAATGAAAAATCCACCGTGATGGATTTAAAGAAGAATATTGATGATGATTCAAACGAGACTAATCCACATCTGATTGGATCACTAATGTATCTAGTTAACACCAAACTTGATTCATGCCATGCAGTGAATATGCCTAGTCATTTCATGAATCAATCGAGACATAATCACTAGACAACAACAAAACATGTATTGAGATATATACGAGGCACAGTTGGATATGGCCTGAGATATGCCTCCAGTATGAACTTGAGTTTGCAGGATATGCTGATTCAGATTGAGCAGAAAGTACAGTAAACCGGAAAAGCACATCCAACTGATGTTCTATCGTAAAGTTTTCCATGGTTTCCTAATGCAGCAGGAAACAAAACTTTGTAGCCTCGAGTACCACAGAGGTAGAGTATATATCATCGAGTGTGCGAAGCGATGTGGCTTCACAAACTTTTGACAGATTTACTTAACTATGAGATGGATCCTATGATGATAACCAAGAGCCGTGAGTAAAGCTCCTTGAGAACCCAGTGTTTCCTAATGGATAGAAATAAGATGAGATGAAATATCCTTATATCAGAGATATGATACAGAGGAAAATCATACACATGCAATACCTTCCTACACATGAACAGATTGTAGATATCCTCACCAAAAAGAATGGATCCCTAGTTGAGAGGGAGTGTCGATAACTCCAACCAAGACGAAATTCAAAGTACATTCGTGTGAAACTTGGCATGATAAAGAATGCCTCCCTAGCTGAGAGGGAGTGTTGATGAATGCAGTTATGTGAGACATTCTCCAGCTTACAAACCTGTGAGGTGTGGATCATTGCAGCTATGTAAGTCTTTCTCTTAGCTTACAAACCTGAGAGAAATCCCCTAAGAAGGGTACGTGGTTCCTGCTTGAGACAAATCTAGGAACGTAGATATGACCTCCTCCATTCAAAGAATTGAGAAGAACTCTAGATGATTATCCAATGGGAAAGGCGATCTATTGATTTGGACGTGCCTGTGGCTGAGCATAAGGTGAATGTGTGAAATCCCAAAGTGCTGGGTGCATCATCATGTGAACATAAATGAATATGATGTTTTAGCATCCTCTAAGCAGCAGAGTTGACGAGAAGACTCCAGATGATTCTCCTGTGTGAGGCAGTGGGAAAGAATATTTGTAGAGTGGATGTGCCTGTGGATGAGCACATGTGAACATGTGAAGATCTGGTTCTTCTATGTAATGCAGTGAACCAAAGATATGACATCCCTATGGATGTGATCCTAGTGGATGAGCACTAGTGGGTGTATTAGATCCTTTGCTATATGTAGTTCAAGAGTTAGACCCGCCTATAACCCTAATTGTTATGTAAAGGGTACATGTTGGCCCCACCTTAATGTGATTAATAATAAATGTAAAAGATAATTAATATGGTTAATATTAATTATAATAATAATAATAGTAATAATGGTAATAATTATATTGCGACTTAGTGAGGTCGGCCCTGTTGAGCCAATAGACACTTCAGTTGACAGGTTTAGGTTAGTATAAGTAAAAGTAAAATCCCCATTGTGGAAACATATCTTTCATGTGAGATTGGAAATTCCAGCAAGTACACTTCTTTGGCAAAAGGGCACACCTCTCTTGGGCGCTAGGTTTCTAGGATTTGAGCACCCTCTTGTGTGCTAGGTCTTTATTGGTGGTGAAGGTATTTCTCTTGAAGAATATAGCAAAGGATTTGGCTGGGTTTTATTCCCTTGTTGAGAAGGGTTTCCCAAGATACTTCTTGTGTTCTTGTGCATGGTGTTTCTTCTTGGGATCTTGGTTGCTGCAACATTATTGTCTATGGTCAAGTTAAATGATAAACTGGAATGAACTTCATGATTAACCTAGATTATTGAAAAATCAACATTTTAAGCCTGCGTGGGGCGCGTCGACTTGGAGGACGATGCTCTGTGAGTGTGGAAAGGGGAGCACCGATTTCCTGGTGCTTCGCGGTGCACGAACCGGGCACACTGAAGTGGGGAAAGTTCCTATTTCGTAAGTGTGATAGCACCGACACACTCCTAACACTGCTTAGGGAGTGCTGATGTAAGCTTTGACGCACAAGAACTTTGTCATGTAGAATGTTATGCCCCTCATTTTAGTTGGACAATATTGAATATAATAGACTATTAGAAATTTTGTGCATAATAATTAGCTGACCTCTTCTCTTTCCTACCATTAATTGTTTATACAAATTGATAGTAATTAACTTGGATCATTAATATAGTGACAACATGTGCGAGGGGATCATTCTTGATCTCGATGGACAAAAGGACAACAATTGTGCATGGGGTATAGGAGATGCCACAAACAATATGAAATAAGTCTTCACAATGTACCGCGGTTTCAAATTGGTAACATAATGCTCTACCATCAAGACTACTATCATAGGAGACTTCTATTAATGTTATGACTTTGATGCTAAGGAAGGACCTTCCGAGCCATCAATATTGAATTGTAAGCCAAGTTTACCCCCTACTCTAGAGCTTCCAAGGGGTGTTCTTTTTCCATGTCAAGTGCTCAATTCCGAAGCAAACCTCAAGGCAAACTAAGGGGTTAAGATTGAAGAAGGTGAATTGCTCCAACCTCAAGGAAAATAAAGGGGTTAAGCTTGAAGAAGGTGAATTGACCCTTAGGGATCAGACTAGTTCAAGGAGGGTCCCTAATTGACCCAAAATGGATCTAGGTACCATATGGATTTATTGATGGTCTAGATGGGGGATATTAAATTTTGGACATCTCAAATATGGGGTTGGTTTTGTCAAATTTGGATCCTCAACTTTCAATGTATCTTCAGGGCCCTAAATAACATTTCTTGGGATTGATGTTGAATGAGGGTTATCACAGGATTATCTCATCCAAGGTATAAATTGTTCTTCTTATGGGGATATTTCCAACACGCTATCATGCGCCTAAAAGGGAGTTGGAATGTAAGAGTTATGGTCTTGGAAATGTAATGGTCAAATATTCTACGTGTTTAAGTGGCAACCATGTCAACTCACCATGATTCAAATATGGGTAGTTAGTCACTAGAAAGATTCCACTTGAGACTTCTAGATGCATCATGGAAGTTCTAAGGGGGTTTCATAACCCTAAACCTAAATCTAATTCTCGACATAAAAAACCTAGTATAATGGGGCAAGAGGTTCATTTTTTTAGTTGTTCCTTGTTGTTACATAGTATGAGCATGGGAATGGAAGAGATACTAACAACACTAAGAGATGAAAGCATATTGTACAAAACTGTAGAAGACTATAGTGTCTCATAGCTTCATACTAAGGTTGGACAAATTTGTAATTTGTATTCTAATATCCATATTATAAAAAAATGGAAATCATAATCTCTAATTGAATGCTAGTTTTCATTGTATAAGTTTATAGGGTAACTATTTGTGTTCCATTGTGTCAATATTTTATTGTATGCTATCTTATATGTCACTCTTGTGAATGCTCTAGATGGTTTATTTTTATTTATGTTATAATGTTAAAAATACAAAAAGATAATCACTTAGTGGAGTGTAGGCTTATTGTGGTTGTTTTAAGTTTAGATTTATTTTGGCAAATTGACCATTGGAATATTCAAGGAGATTACATATCATATTGGTATCATAGCAGTGTATTTGGGAACTTTTAGTTTTGAGTGCAATATATTCTTGCTCGACTAAAAAATATTTGAGTATGTAGGAGAGGTGTATCTTTTTGATCATTAGATAAAGACAAGAAAGGTTAAAAAGCAACGACAATCTTAGAAATGGAATAAGAGAATTGGTAAAGACCCTTAATGAGGGAAAAATAAGATTTGCGAGATTGAAAGCTCATGTAGGAGATATTTCCAAGATCATGGCTGTCCTCATGGCCACTCTTGAGAAACAAATCGACCCCTTTTTAAAGAAAACCAAGTTTGATTTGAAACCAAAGTATAAGGGGGAGTCGAGGAAAGATAAGGAAGAACTAAAGCTAGGAAAACGGAAAAAGGGACTCCGGTAACCAATCTTCTCAAAAGCTATTTAAATTGGAAGTGAAGGTCAAGATAAATCATTATGAAGGTAAGGTGGAAGAAATTAAGTTGAATCATTGGTTGGAGTGATTAAAAGTCTATTCTAGTGTGAAAAATGTATGAGGGGAGAAAAACAATAGCTTTTGCTACATTGAATCTAGAAGCCCAGGCACAAACTTTGTGGGAGAGTCACACTGAGGCCCTTAGGTTGGGGGGAAATCCATTAATAATTAAATGGGAGGTATTCAAAGACCTCCAAGTCCCAGTGTTACCCTATCGGGTTTGAATATGACTAGAAGATTTGGTGGAACTATTACTCATAAAGGCAAGCATATAGTGTACAACAATACACTACAAAGTTCTAGAATCAAGCCATTCAATGGGGAATAAATCCTTCGGACCCAGATGTGGTCGTAAAATATTTGGATGATCTTTTTGGTCATCAGGCAAGTTATGCTTTCCAAACCCAAGACTATTGATGAGTTTTATTTACATTCCTAGTACATTCAATATAATAATAAAAAGGGGCAACCAAATAGTTTGAAACAACTAGATTGGAGCTTCCAATAAGGCCAAGAAGAAGAAGTGAAAGGGGAAGAGTAAGAAGATTATTGCTTTTGCACGTGCGGAAGGACCCTAATAATTAATGTGATGATTGCAACATTACTGGTAATATAAAACAACTTTTTGGAAACTACATCCAAAGTTGAATCCCAAGAATTAAGAAAGAGCAATCCAAGAAGAATAATCTTTTAATGGACGCAAGGAGGGAGATATAAAGTAAATCATATGTGGATGAAGAGATTGTTTAGACAAGGATGACAAAGGAGGTGAACTTGATAAACTCCATCACACAAATAAGGATATGACAAAGCTATTCCATATCAAGATTTAGATCAAGAAGAAGAAGGTACACTTTGTTCGATGCTAGTTCACAGGCAAACATCATTGCAAGGGCCTCTTAATTAATCTTTTTTTACAAATTCTTGATCACCCTCATCCATATCCTTTGGATTAGGTTATGAAGGATGAGAGTTAAATTTACGAAGTAGTGTAAGCTTAGATTTACAGTGAATTAAAACTTTATTGATGAAATAGAAGTCGATGTAGTACATCTTACCTCTTGATGTTTGCAGTGTAGTGTTTGGTAGTGCCTATATGTATATAGGGATACTATATCCATGATATGAGTCATCCAATGTCACTTAATCAGGCATGATAAATTGTTTATCATCGATGCACACAAGGGGAAGTCTAAGATCCGTTGGTGAGTGCACACCAAGCTAATAAATTGAGTAGTGCAACCAAGAGGTATGTGCTTTATTTTTTGAGACATAACAAAAAATATAACAATTCTATAGGTGTGAAGGCATCCTTTGAAGGATATATGAGAGAACATGAGTGCCAATAGGAAGAACTTTTGTAAGTATACAAAGTAACGTTCCAAGATTCAAAAGGAATGCCGCCCAAGAGGGAAGTGGAGCACATGATACAATTCCTATTAGACTCTCGTTCATCAAATAAATAATTGTGCACACCGTCCATATTAGCAGAGAATCCATATTAGAGTGAATTTAAATGAAACAATAATTTCAAGAATTTTTGGAGCAAGGGCTCATAAAGTCCAAGTACCTCACGATGTGGTTTCTTCCTCGATCATTTTGGTGACAAATAAGGACGAGACATGGAAAATGTTCATTCATTGCAGATCTCTAAACAAGATCACTTAAAAAAATCAATACCCTTTTCCTTTATGACTTGTACCAAAGTTACTAACTTAACGAGAACTGTGACCTCAAAATGATAATTTTATTTCTTAAAACCCATATTTTTTCATAAAAAACATGATAATCAATCCCAAAATAAAAAACGTGGTGCTACCCGTAGCACCATTTTTTTTAACCGGGTTAATTACAACATTTTTCAAGCATGACCTTCAAAACTCATATAGTTGCTTATAAAAACCTTAAAATCAACACCTAAATCAAAAAGTGATGTTACCAAATGAAAAATGTTTTNAAATTAAAAATTTTTTTTTTTTTTTTTTTTTTTTAATCTAAACGATAAAATTATAGATAATTTGAAATCTTATTCTTAACAGTTGGTACCATTAAAACCAAAACTTCAAAATCAGCGATCAAATTGAAAAGTACTGCTACCAGTAGCACCCATGCTACACGTGGGGTATTAGAATGACAATTTTTTTAAAGTGGTATAAGAAATCATCACTAGTGTAAACAAAATCATAAAATCAATTCTTAAATGTTTACTTTTTAAATCTTAGTTTATCATTCCAAGCACATGATAAATACATAATGCCATGAAAATATCACCCTATAATTTAAAAATTCAACATCACTTCCAAATATTTTTTTACTTTTAATAAAAAAAGTCAATACAAATTACATTGAATGAAACATATTCAAAACATATGAGGTAAGAAATTTTATTATATTCTCCATAATCAAAATAAATAATTCATGAAACATAGAAATGATTCATAACATCATGTAAGATCATATGCAGGTTAAACACTCATTTCTAGTTACCATACAAAAATCATATGGATAAAAAATACATAAAATGTTTCATACACTTATTCAAATTGACTCATGGATTCTGAAATACCATAAAAGTCTACATTGTCTTCAAATGAATGATTGGATGAAGATGTAGATGATACATACTCTTCTTTATTATCGATGGATGCACCATCTGAGTCTACATGCATGCCCAACAATTCATATGTCAAAAGCTTTTTAGATCTACGACTAGGTTAAATAGACTCCCATCTTGCAATTATTTCTTATGCAACAAATTCTTGATAATCTCTGTTGTCATGGAGCATATATTACCTCTCTTTGTCAAATTGAAGTCATAAACAAGTATGTCAATATCCTCTAATTTTAAGAGGTCAGTGCAACGATGAGTTGTATTTTGAACCTTTCTTTTTCTCTTTATACTGAAATGTTTCTCAACCACTATCTCTGGCTTGTACACATGATTGAATGGGTGTGTACCTATTGCATACCAATGCACTTCAATTACTATATCGTCTTTATTTTCTGTCTTTATAACCTTTGCAATCCAGAATGGATAACCATTTGGATCTTCAGTTGCTAAGACTACAATCATGCTACCCTCCTTAATATCATGTACCGAACCCTTGTAAAGGTCTTCCATGGCTCCACGTTGTGCATGTGATCTTCTTGTGCATGTGATCTTCCAGAACCAATATACATTTTTCTTTCCTTTGCATGTGAAAACTCAATAGCACCTTGAGATTCTTGTTGCTCAACAATGTTTCTTTTTCGGATTCATTCAACACATTTTGTGGCCAACGAAATAGAGTCTTCAAAAATGTATGTTCATTTGTTGAGTTTGAAATTATGTCACTTTGACCATTGAAAAAAGACTCCTACCAAATATAATCAACACCATCAAAATACTCATATGTATCTTTAATGAACTTTTTAATTTCTTCCAAGCATTCTAAATAATCTACATCTCTATTACGCCTTCATGCATTATGGATTTCAACAACTGATTGTAATAACAATAACTTTGATGAAAATATTGGACGATCTGGAATGAACTTAAAAAATGTTAAACCTGATGAAGGCCTCCATTATGCAGTAGTTGAATACTTCTTTCCACATATAAGTGTTTTCCCATCAAATTTTTTTAAACAAAATTGATGTTGGAAGCTAATGACATTAAGTTGCTCAATATATTGTTCTTCACCATGCGATCCCTGAATAAATATTCACATGTCAACAATTTCTTTTAATATGTGAACAAAAAGTTCTAGAATGCATGATTTCTTAATACATTCAATTAATGATGGAAGGCTTCCAACATTTTTCCTCTTCAATGTTACTGAAAAATGATTGAACATTTGATCAATATGATCATGAGTGTGTCCAACAAGAAGGAAACTAACTTTTACTTTTTGAAAGATTCTCATTTGAATAGGCATGCTTAGATATCCAAACACAATTTGATTTTTGTTTTTACGACTAATGTTTTCTAATTGTAGATATAGAACATGAGGAGGATTTCCATACCAATGAGTGAGCACATGAGGAATTATGGTTATGTCCATATTTTCATCATTATGAATATTTGGAGCTGTGAAGTAAACCCCTGGACACATTTTTTCATTAAAAACCATATGACCAACCAAGTGAAATCTAATGAAATTCTCTTCTTGTAAATTTTTTGGTGTACGAACAAAATGTGGTAGAAGTGTTTTTTTATTTTATTTTTTATTTTTCTGGTCCATGCCATCAATTATCATACCTATATATTTGTTTGGAACATTATAACACTTCTTTCAATGTTTGTACACTTTTTTCCTTTCACTTGATTGTTGATTAAGATGTTCTTGAAGTTCTTTGATTATGGAATATGCACGACATAAAATGAAAATATTGATAATATGTTTTCATAGTTGATAACTATCCAATTTAAAAAAACAAAATTGTAAATATATACCTCTTTCTACCCCTTCATATTGATCTCTTCTTTATTTAAGAGTAGCACATATACTTCAAATCCCCATCCTTGACTTCTTAGGCATATGAACATTGTTGAATTGTTTCTTCCGTATTCTTATAAAATATGCATATGTAATAAAATTACCATTTCCTTTAACACCTTCAACATATTCTTTGTATAAGTTGTATATTTATCTCCTTGAGAAATTATCTGGAATACGTATTGTGTCTCTATCCGGCATACACTCTCCATGTTTGGAAAAGAAGTCAGACATCCATGACAATGTAGTGTTTGTTAATGGTCTACTCTCTCGCCCATGATGTACCTTTGAATAAAATGTAGGCTCTCTTTCCAATCTTGTTTGGATTCTTGATAGACGAAGATTGAAAATTGAGTGAATTTTTTTGAAAACCTTTATGCAAAGTAAAAGATTCCCAATGTGATAATCATATACTATCTTAGTGGATATTATGCACCCCACTAAATATGATTTTTTCATGCTCTTATTCATTGACAAATATGTCTTCCTTTTATTCAAGACATACTTGTAGTCCATACTTTTCAAACAATTCTTTTGACAACATTCACTTGCTGATCTAGGTGGATCTTGGTGGGCATCCACCTTTTCCACTGAATCAACATTTCAAGCCTATGGTTTTGATAAACCATGATATTCACCTTTTTGATGGGGAATTGAATGTAATTCCATCTTCATTTGTTACTTACAGACATCATGTAATGATTTCCTAGCGGTCTTATGTACATGCCTACAATATAGCATTAATGCAACATATCCCATTATAACTCCGCAGTTAAGCGTGCTTAGGCTAGAGTAGCACTGAGATGGGTGATCTCCTATGAAGTCCTAGTGTTTTACATGCCTACAACATTTATAAACTTATACCAATTTATCCCACATGCATCATGGGAATTGTTCTCCTCTCACTCTCTCATATATAATTGAGGTGAAGGAGTCCCTTTAAGCATGCAATGGAGTGTGATGTAAATCTTGTTGCGAATGAAGCGTAGCCAACATCTCTGTCTTTTCATAGATAAGCTACCCCATTTTGCCAGTTTGTGTTCTACACTGTTTTTCTCTCTTATTCATTACTAGAAGTTGGGTTTCACTATATTTCTGTGTTTCTTTCAATATCTTTGTGTATTTCCTTGTTATATATCTGTTGTATTTCTGTCTTCATGTTATTCTCAAAATAATCTAGATCAGTGGTATCAAATCAGTTTTCTCCTTGTCGTTTCTCAGAGCAAGTCACAGACGAGGTTAGGGTATTGAGAGTTGGGTGTCAAGCTAGTTTCGATTGAGGAAAACCTCTCTCTCCATCCCAAACAACTTACCATGGTGAAATAAAAGGGATATGATAGAGCAAGATATCCTTTCAAGACGTTGCTTGAGGAAGCCCTCATGAAAAAATGAACGAGATGATGGAAAACTTCACTCAGATCCTTCAGAGACTATCGATGGCAGTGGTCGAGGAATCTTCGAAAAACAACCATTTAAGAGGTGAGACACCCTTCAAGGTGCAATTCAATTTTGATATCCCCTTATTTGAAGGCCAGATAGATGAAGATGCACTATAAAAATGGTTGAATCTACTATATGGTTATTACTCTGTCCAAAAAAAATTCGTCAGTGAAAATATCACCTTCACGCTCCTTAAATCCATTCCTCATGTCAGAGCTTGGTGGGAAGGTTACTGATAGAGGTACAACACAAGTGAATCTACACCATTCAGAAGAGAACCTACTTGGGTTTCCTTTGTAGATTCCATAAAGGAGGAGTTATACCCTATCATAAACTATGATGACCATTACATGAAATTGACAACTCTACATTAGAAAAGAGACCAGATAGTGCCAGAGTACACTAACATATTTCATACCTTGCGCTCAAAGTTGGGTATCAAAGACTCCGAGCGACACTTGGTCTTGAAGTACCATAATGGTCTGCACAGATACATCCAAACATAGATGGATTTCTTGGACAACTCCTCACTGTGAGCTTCTTATCGATATGCAGTCAAAATCGAACAAAAAATCAAGCAACGAAGTATTTGGATTTTGGGTTTGAAAATATGCCACAACAGAAGCATGGAAAAGGGAACCCTAACTCATAGAACAAAGGACATATCAACAAGGAAGGACAACCTCAAGAGAGCTAGTGTAAGATGTAGGAAAATAAGGGTAACAAGAAGTTTAAGAAAGATACTGGAAAGTGGTGTGAGTTCCACGAAATCCCCCGGCACAACACGGATGAATGTCACTCGAAACAACCATTGGTGGTCGAGCTGAAAGAAAAAGAATCAAAACCTAACATAGACTTTGATTCAGAGCACAATAAAGTGAAATGAATCATCAATGCAGAACCCACTTCTATCATTGCGGGCATAACAATACAACCAGAAGAACTAGAGGAGCTTGAGGAGGGGGAGCACCTCTTCCACTCACAAATGTGGGTAAAGGGGACCCCACTACATTTCATTGTTGACAATGGGAGTCATAAAAACCTGATATCAACCGAGGTTTTCAAGAGATTGAAGTTGCCAACGATGCCACAGCCCCAACTATACACCATCGGATGGTTGATATGGGGACGAGACATCCGTGTAAGCGGACAATGTCACCTATCCTATGGAATCAAGACCTTCAAGGATGAGGTAGTGTGTGATGTTTCCCCACTTGAAGTTTGTGATTTTCTTTTAGGACAACCATATATGTGGAAAAATCATGCTATTTATGAGTCTCGACCTTGCAGTGTCATTGTTACTCTGGGAGGTCATCTCTACAGGGTACCATAAGCAGTTTCAACTACTACCATTTCATTGACCTTGGAAAAACAATGCTGCAAAGTAATCTCTCAGACCACAAAGTTTTCCCTCTTCATGATCCAGTCAGACAATGAACATAAAGTCACTGCGACGACTACAACCTTGGCCCAAGACGTTTCTATCCAATAGAAGCAGGTCAAAAATATTGTAAAGGAGCACAAAGATAATGGGAGTCTTCCATATGTTCAACACATTTCTATTATCCATGACCATTTTCAGGTGTTCTCGGGGTTCCAACCATTATCCCCCATTGATATAGCGCTTCTTGCAGTATAGTAACCAATAGAGTCCCCCCACACTCATAGCAAGGAAAATATTGTAGCCATATCAATTTAACGGATCCAACACCTCCAACATGTTCATGCCATCCTTCCACATGAAAAGTACAAGCAAAACATCTACTTGAACAAGGAAAATGACTCACCAAGGTTCAAATTCAACAAACGTTTCTCCATATCTCGAGGGAACTTGATGCAATTGGGACCATTGCTTCCTAGGGGGGAGGAATGATCCATATGGATCTCGGTGGCCATCCACCTTTTCCACTTAATCAAAATTTCAAGCCTATGGTTTTGATAAACAATGATATTCACCCTTTTGATGGGGAATGGAATGTAATGCCATCTTCATTTGCTACTTACAAACATCATGTAATAATTTCCTAGTGGTATTATGTACATGCATACAACATAGCATTAATGCAATGGATCTCATTAGGACTCAACAGTTAAGTGCGCTCAGGATAGAGTAGTACTGGGATAGGTAACCACCTGGGAAGTCCTAGTTGTTGGTTGTGGAGCCTGATTATCTTCCTGATTCAGAGGTCCTTGATTTCAGTCCTGTTTATACCCCATGAAGTATGTACACTCTTCCACGTGGGGGAGTGCAGAGGGGGGGTACCCCCTCTACGGGGTGTGGGGGCAAGCGGGCCCCCAGTGGGGGTTCGGGGGCAAAGCCCCCGAAGCAAAAATTGCATTGTAAAAGTATATTGTAATTTCATTGTAAATCTAGACCGTTCATTATGAGGTCGCAGATCTAACGGTAGAGATTATGTTAGGGTTTTTTGCCCTAGAAGGAAACCCTCTTTTATGAGGGAAATGTATTGCGGCTATGGATGATGGTGAATATTGTATTCTGAGAGAGGAGACTGTGAGAGAAAGAAGAGGAAGTTACANCGGGTTTTGCTGTAGGTTGTATCCCTTCATTTGCTGGATAATAATAAAGGAAGGACCTGGCAATTTCTCTGGTGGACGTAGCCCACACTGGGTGAACCACGTAAATATGTGTCTCTCTTGTATTGTGTGTCTTCTGTGTTTTTTTTTTGCATTTGTTTTATTTTATTGCTCCGCGGTCCTGTTTTTCTAACACCAGTGTGACATTTTATAAACTTATACCGATTTATCCCACATGCATCATGAGAATTGTTTTCCTCTCACTCTCTCATATATAATTGGGGTGAATGAGGCCCTTTAAGCATGCGATGGAATGTGATGTAAATCTTGTTGTGAATGAAGTGTAGCCAACAACTCTTTCTTTTCACATATAAGCTACCCCATTCTTCTAGTTTTTTTTCTACAATGTTTTTCTCTATTATTCATTAATAGAAGTTGGGTTTCACTATATTTATGTGTTTCTTGCAATATCTCGGCTATATTTATGTCTTCATGTCCTCAAAATAATCCAGATCACTTGCAATCAAATCACTTATGGAAACTGATTTAATGAGAAATTATTTCCTAGACCTTGTATAACCATAATGATTTGGATTGATATAAAAATGTCTAGTCTTGGTTCTAGACACAATGTTTCTTTGCAATGTCTCCACTATTTCATAATTGTTAGGACCCAATCCTAACCCCTCTCCACGGGTAATTAGTTTGAAGGATATGTTTTCTATGTAATAAAGGTCGACATTAGTTAATAAGACCTAATAAATAAAGGATAATAAGTCAATGTAAGAAGACCTAATAGAAGCTTCCTTTTTTAGAAATATCTTCCTCTAGAAGTTTCCATAGAAGATAGAATTAGTATAAATAAGAGTAGGAGGCATTGGATATTTTTGTCTTGGAGATTATTGTAATAGAGTTTTTCTCTACTGGAGGTTTCCCCCTCAAAGAAGAAATTGAAAATTGCTATCATTAATAAATGTGCTCTTTCTAGTGTTATTTTGGTATTGTTCTGGATATATCATTGTTGTTCTTCCATTACTTGCTAAATATTTATGTTCTGCATATTATATTATATTTGGAATATTGCAAGTGGTATCAGAGCTATTTCCTGGGAAGAACTTGTGGGGTAATTTTTTTCAGGGTAGAGACGTATTTCAACGTCTTTAAGCTACAGAGATATGTCATTTCATGCATAAAACCATGGCCGGGGACTCATACACGCATGAAATACAAGCGGTACTTAAGCACGCAGGAAGATACTCTCTAGTACCTGGGTAGTTGGGTAGTACGACTAAGGGCACAGTCTATCCTCCTTAGTTGGTGCCTTGAGATATTGGGCCGAGTACTATTGTTGGACCCCGCACGTATATAAGAGAGCTATAACACATTTCAAACCATTTTTAGTAGAAACCTTGAATACCCTAATCCTTGGGACAGAAAAATAAATAGAACAACCAAGATCTATTTCCATGCAACTGTCTTCTGCATTTTGGTTGCAAAATTCCTACAGATTTCCTGTTAAACATTTGGCCATTTCTTCACTATAGTATTTTTCATCCCGGAGTGTAACTCCACAGGTCTGGAGTGTTAACACCCTTACTTTTAACCTAGTCCATTGCATTCCTCTTTTCATTCTGATCATAGTGGTACCCATCACTTTTAAGCATTTTGTTTTCTCTCCATGGTCCCACCCCTTTCTGAGACACCCTTATTTTACACCTATACCATTGGACTCCTCTCTTTGTCTTGATCACCCTAGTCCATCTCATTTTTTGTGGTCCCAATTTCAGTCCCGACACCCCATTTACTACCTAAGCCGCTACCATGCCAACCACCCGAGCCCAGACCCAAGAAGACTGGGAGACTAGATTGTCCCACTTAGAATTGTGAATGGACTTCATCCCCACTACCATACAAACCTCAATCAATGAATCCCTCCCTGCAATAGTCAAAGAAACGATCCATGAATCCATGCAACCATTCACAAAAGGTAAGCAGGTAGAGCCTAATGCAGAGGACCCTCAACATTCCCATTATGAGCATAATCATTCCTCCCACTCCCCTTGGGGTTCTCCACACTCTTGGAATAAGGTGCCCAAAGTTGACATGCATAAATTTGATGGATCCAACCTAGCAGGGTGGGTCTCTCAAATGGAACAATACTTCTCCCTCCATAATATTTGGGATGATGAGAGAAAACTCCATGTAGGGGTTTGGTACCTAGATCAAGAATGATGGCAATGGTGGCGGTGACATAATAAATGTTATCCAGGAAATCCCACTTGGAGCCTATTCACTAAAGCAGTTTGTGCCCATTTTGATAGGAATCACATTTTTTGGGTAGACTCACCAAGCTACGCCAAACTTGATCAGTCACATATTTCATCACGACATTTGAACAATTGGCTATCTGGACTGAGGGCTTATCTGATGCATTTTACCTTGATTGTTTTATTAGTGGCTTAAAGGAAGCCATCCAGGCTCATGTGAGCATGCATAATCCCAATACCTGGTTGTAGGCACGTCAATTAGCGAAGAAAGTCGAGACCATCCTTCAATCCCCACCTTTTATCACTCCAAGAGTCACCCTAGACTGTAATTAGGTGAGCTTGGTAACATGCAAAGAATTCAAATTTAATCTTGAAATATAAGCTTTAAAGTCACATGGATTTGACCATAAGGACAATCAAATTCATCTACTGTACACATTCCGAACTATATCCTTCAGAAAAAGTGTCCTTAGCAACTTCATATCAGACAATAGACTTGATAAATGGATGAGGAAAATAAAACTATGATTTGAACATGTCAGAGATGCTTCCATCATTTTAAAACAGTCATCTCACAGTAAAAAAATTGTGTATTAACAAATTCTATATCACCAATGCAAAGAACGAAGAACATCACTCAATCATTGTAAGAAGAAGAGTAAATCAATCACTCTTTAATATTAGTACACAGAGAAAGATAGAAATGGAAAAATAAAAACAGATTTCCATTGATATGGAATCAAAAGTCTAAACAAATATAGAGAGAAGAAAAGAACACAGTGATAACCACTATGAATTCCTCTGGGTCCAAAGCCCCCTTCCCCTAGCTCATTCTAACCCTACTCTACTCTTGTAACATAAAATATATATAACCATAGGTCCTTTCCAGCTCACCAATTCGAACTCCAACCCCTTTCCCAAAATAGAAACAATTACAAATAGAGAATGACATGTTTTAACTAATTTCCTGCTTTTCATGAGGCGAAATTATGAAAACTAGGCTTTCAAACGCCACTTGTAATTCTCAAACCATAATGAATGTGTAAACTCTGAGAACGATTTTTGTAGATAAACTGGTTATGAAGAAAAACCTCTCTCAGTTTATTTAAATTCATCTCCAGCTGGCCGCAACAGGTGTCACAAAAACATGTCTCAAATAGGAAATCACGAAAACTGAAAACATAGGGCTCAAAGACTCTTTCGAATATCCCAATCCATGACACCTGTGTGAAAATATTTCAAATATCTTTAGGTAGCGCCCGCCTGTGTGTTCTGTCAAACTTTAGGTAGCGCCATCAAAATACGTAACACCTTCACTTGGACATGTGCAGAATAGATAGAACCATCAAAATACGCAACACCTTCACTTGGACATGTACAAAATGGGTAGCAACCTCGAGTAGTAGAAGCACCATTAGCTTTAGGTGATTCGACAACATTGTAGGTAGCAAACTAGTGGAATATCAAAAATAGATTATTCCGTAGCACCATAGCGCTACAGAATGTCTGGGCTACTACTGTTGAAGGGATTAATTCTTTGTGAAAACCCAAAACTATGAACAATAAGTACTAAAAGTCTGTATATCCTGTATAGGTTATTTAGGTACTTATGGAGAGGCATGCCTCTTCTAGTTGCAAATTCTTGTGTTAACATAAGCTCCATGGGGGATATTGTCCTCCCTATGAGGCTCTAAGAACTATTGTAGTTTCAGTGCCTTATCCTAGGGCTGCTCCCAACCTTTAACCTTTGCAACTTACTCTCCAAACACCCACAATTTTGTATTGTGTCTAGTCCATTGGGCTATGGAGTCAACATTCAACCATTCTCTAAAAAATTCTCAAGGTCTGCCTTTATTCACACAAATTGACTGTTATTTCTGCAAACTAAAGGAAAAATAAATGCTCTGGCATCGAGCTTATTTCCTACACTACTCTACTCTAACCAGATTTGCAATTGGTTAGGTAAAGGATGATTTCCATAACAACCATCCAAGCAATTTCAATACTGAAATAATCTCATCCATATCACCTATTAACAACTGATGTATGAAATTTAATAGCAGTGATAAAAACCCATTCAGGAAACCATACTCACCCAGAAACATTGATGAGTTAAACAAATCTGAAATCTTCGATTTCTCTGAAAAGTATGATTCCATGAAGGTTGCCATCGGGTCTATGAAACTGACATCATAAACATGCTGGTCCATGGAAAACACCTGCTCAAACATGACTGCTTCTCTGCTAGAAAATTGATGACCTTCTTGTTCCCTTGTGAATAGATCTTGATCATCAATCATTACAACTTCCTCTTTAGAATAGTGCTCACAAGAGGATAACAAAATAGGGTTTACATCATATGGATTTTGATAAATTAGAAACATATAGTTGTCAATGCAGTCATCAACTATTTCATCCTCAACATTGTTTGAAAACTCCTTCTGAATTTGACATGCATACCTGTTCATTGAAACATCTGCAATCATTGAAGAATCTGATTCATAATTTGACACATGCTTACATCCTTGCTGCTGTCCTAGATCTGATTCATACTCACATTCTTCTTACTCAAAATATGAAATGCACCGACAACTTGCTTGCTCATATGCATGCAGATTTTCAGAACAAACTTGATCTCAGATCCTCCTGCTAGCATGGATATTCTCCTCAACTTCTATGGCATCTTCAAATAAGCATGCTAAGGATGAATATTTTATTTCTCTCAGGAGAAGGACAAGCTCAGAATGTTGAGTCCTTACATAGTATACCATGGAAGCAACCTTAGAATATCAGATCTCTAATGGCATGTTATGATAAATATTATAAAATCTCTGGTTGAATACAACCATAGTTTCTGTCTCTCCTCTCCTCAAATCATGAAACTCAGTCAGGTATTGGTCAAAATACTTATTCTCTCCCCAACGATTTAGAAAAACATCGGATAGCTTGATCCACAAAAAAATGGAATGAGCCCTCAAACTCCTAAACCATATAGCAACATCTCCAAATAAGGAATTGGAGAATAACCTCATGTTAACATCATCATGCACTATCTCAAACTAGTCAATAAAGTTCTCAAAGGATTCGAAATGCCTCTCATCTATAACATGATCTCCTCCAGGAAACCGGGGAAGATACTCAAGAAAATTAAGAGGATAAGGATGAAGGTAAGGTGGACGCCTTAAAGGTTTAAAAAGATTATATCGGATCCTACTCTGAACAGTAGTGGTCTGAGTATGAGATGTAGCAACTGATAACAAGGTTCAATGGTAATATCAGAAGGTGATGATATATCTGAAGGCTTTGAAACAATTTCAATCTCTTCAATGTTACAAGGGTGATCAGGTTCAGGAGGGATTTGAATGCAAAGCTCATCTTTATAAATAGGTTGAGGCAAGGACATAGGATCAGCCTCATCAACACAACTATGTGACAAACTTTCCTCTTGCAAGGATGGATATACAAAAGTATGTTGATGATCATCCGAATAAACAAAACACCAGATAATCCTCTTTACATGCGAAGGGAAAAGAAAAAATGAGTTGATGAAGAACAACAAAAGTTCATGAAGAAAACTCATAAATTGATACCTGGTTTTTCCCTTGTGTGCTTTCATCTTTGTGTCAACAGGATCCTCCCCAGTGGAGTCTTTGATTGTGGAGTTTCCAGGTGAATGATGCAGTCTTAAATATGTGACCAACCCTTGTTCACCATCAAAAGATGGATCTGATCAATGTCATTCTCCCAGGGAAGATTTCTCATTCATCTCTACCCCTGACAATGACACCAATTATGTTATCACTCCAAGAGTCACCCTAGACTGTAATTAGGTGAGCTTGGTAACATGCAACGAATTCAAATTTAATCTTGAAAGATAAGCTTTAAAGTCACAAGGATTTGACCATAAGGACAATCAAATTCATCTACTGTACACATTCCCAACTATATCCTTCAGAAAAAGTGGCCTTAGCAACTTGAGATCAGACAATAGACTTGATAAATGGATGAGGAAAATAAAACTATGATCTGAACATGTCAAAGGTACTTCCAGCATTTTAAAACAATCATCTCACAGTAAAAAATCTATGTGTTAACAAATTCTATATCACCAATGCAAAGAACGAAGAACATCACTCAATCATTGTATGAATAAGAAGAAGAGTAAATCAGTCACTCTTTAATATTAGTACACAAACAAAGATAGAAATGGAAAAATAAAAACTGATCTCCATTGATAAGGAATCACAAGTCTGAACAAATATAGAGAGAATAAAAGAACACAGTGATAACCACTTTGAATTCCTCTGGGTCCAAAGCCCACTTACCCTGGCTCATTATAACCCTACTCTACTCTTGTAACATGAAATATATAGCACCATAGGTCCTTTCCACCTCACCAACTAGAGCTCCAACCCCTTTCCCAAAATAGAAACAATTATAAACAAATAATGACACGTTTTAACTAATTTCCTGCTTTTCAGGAGGTGAAATTCTGAAAACTAGGCTTTCAAACGCCACTTTTAATTATCAAAATATAACATCTGTGTAAACTCTGAGAACATTTTTTGTATATAAACTTGTTATGAAGAAAAACCTCTCTCATTTTCTTTAAATTCATCTCCAGATGGCCACAACAGGTGTCACAAAAACATGTCTCAAACAAGAAATCACGAAAACTAAAAACATAAGGCTCAAAGATTCTTTCGAATCTTCCAATCCATGACACCTGTGTGAAAAATGAAAGAGGTTAATGTTCATGGGATCATTTTTGAAAATAACCTCCTTCATATTTTGAAAATTCATCTTATTTCACCCGAAAATCCTTCTGGAAGTCAACTGGTCAAAAATGCCAATTCAACAGTCTTAAAACAAAGTTTCAACAACATGTTTCGTAGCATCACTTCTATGTCATATAACTCTCTGAACATAGAACATTTTGAAATACTGAGAGAGTTTTTTGTTATTTGGTACGTGATGAACAAAAAATTCCTTCAGTTTTCAAAAATTCCTTCCCATTTGTTCATAGTACAAGCTTTAAGTTTGTCACTCAAAACTGGAAAAAACGTCTTTGCATAATTACTTTGCACAATTCGGTTTCTGCCAGAATTTAGGTAGCACCCGCTTGTGTGTTCTGTCCAAATTTAGGTAGTGCCATAAAAATACGCAACACCTTCACTTGGACATGTGTAGAATAGGTAGCACCATCAAAATACGCATCACCTTCACTTGGACATGTAAAAAATGGGTAGCAACCTTGAGTAGTAGGAACACCATTAGCTTTATGCGATTTAGCAACATTGTAGGTAGAAAACTGGTGGAATATAAAAAATATACTATTCTGTAGTGCCATAGCACTACAGAATGTCTGCGCTACTACTGTTGAAGGGATTAATTCTTTGTGAAAACCCAAAACTCTGAACAGTAAGTACTAAAAGTCTGTATAGCCTGTATAGGTTATTTAGTTGCTTATGGAGAGGCAAGCCTCTTCTAGCTGCAAATTATTGTGCTAACACCACTCATGAAGGATCCAATTCTCAATCGTCCTTGCCCAAGGGATCACCCAACTCTGACACAAACATTGAAGGTACAAGAAGTATCTCTAACTAAAATGCGGAATATCACAAGCAAGGACTTTGCTACTATTGTGATGAAAAGTACTCACCAGGGAATAAATGTAGAGAAAAAAAGTTCTTCCAGATTGATGCATCCACTTCATGACCTTCTGAAGAAATCCTATCAGATGAGGCTCCACCAAGTGATCATGCTGAAGATTTAGTTGTAAACCCTGTGGAACCAGAGGAACCCATCATATC
This sequence comes from Picea engelmannii, assembly GCA_009831015.1. NCBI lineage: Eukaryota > Viridiplantae > Streptophyta > Pinopsida > Pinales > Pinaceae > Picea > Picea engelmannii. The sequence continues at coordinate 35,980 of ML818017.1, forward strand.
TCTTCATGCCCTCTTAGGTATTTCGGCCCCACAGACATTGAAGCTCAAGGAATACATCAAACATTGGCCGATGATGGTGTTGATGGATAGTGGTAGGGCCCATCATTTTATTCATCACAGGCTTGCTGATGAGATCCATTGTTTTTTCCACCCTGTTTCTAATTTTCAAATCCTCATCGCTAATGGTGGTACTATGAAGTGTGGGGGCCATTGTGAGAATGTCAAACTCCAAATGGGTGATTATACTCTGAAAACACACATGTTCTCTATTTCCATGGGTGGTTGTGATATTGTATTAGTAGTGGAATGGTTTCGTACTCTTGGGACAATCACAATGAATTATATATGAGCTTCATCCAATATGCTCACTCCTATTGATCTAAAATTGAAGAAGACTTGAAAAACTTGAAAATTATTGCAAGTGAATGTTATGTGTTTAAAGCAAAAGGATCAGTTTGCAACACATAAATTAAAAGGATTACTTATGAAAATTACACATAGACAACAACATAATCATTGAACATAAGCACATAAACACAACAATTTGATAAAGGAGTTCACCCCTCTTATGGGCTACATCTCCTGGTCCAGCTTCCAATGGTTTATTATTATTAATTTCTCAAAGTGCTCAAAAATATGTCTTACAATGCTCAAACTGAAAAATCGACTGCTCCAATGGCTTCCCAGCGTCCCAAAACCCCTGTCTGGGCTCTTTCGGCACCTCAATCGGTCGAAAAATGAAGAAGTTAGGCCTCCTAGAAGTCTCCCTCTTCAAGCTTGCTGTCTCTGGTTCTACAATTCGCACACCTCTTCAATGAACCTGGCTCGCACGCTCATTTAAGCGCAAAAACCCAACACCGGTTGCAACCGCGCCAACGGTGCAAACCGTAGGATGGTTAAGGGCGCACCAACCCCTAACCGCCTCGGCACCTGGGCATATGGGTCTGAACACGACCACGCGTTTATAAAAAAAAGGCTTCGTTTCAATACCACATAATGTAATGACACATGGCAGATGGTTATGAAAACCGTGGAAACTCCCGCGCACACATACATGGTTTATACAACGGTCACGGGACATGGTTCAAACCCCCGCACTAACCATTTGGTATACGATATGGACATATGCGTAACAAGTGACCACGGGCTGGGGCTAAGACCCGTCCCGCCCCCCTTTCCGTGTAATACAACAATCAAACATAAATACAATGAATTCCGTATTCATTACAAGGAATAAGCGGCGGCATGTTGGCTAGCGGAGATTCGTTGGAACGTTGTATAGTGGGGGAAGTCCGGGGGTCGAACCCCGCGGCCTCCAATATATTTAAAAAAAAACTCCTTAGCCAACCAGTGAGTGACACGTGGCGCCCTTGGATTGGGCCACGTGTCCTCCTACAATTGGCCACCCAAAGGACACGCGTCAGCACCTCATTCACCACTGTCAACCCAATCAACATCTGACACGTCATCGTACGGACTGTACGGCCCTGCCACGTCACCGTACGGACTGTACGGACAGGTACAGTCAGCATCAAACTTTTTTCCTGTTTGGCTTGGCGAACAGATCGCGATATCTTCTCCATACGACGTCCATTTGACAAAGTAAATATACCGCCCGAATTAGGAAGACGAGACAGACGCACTGGCACTGTTTTCGTCGCATTCCGAGCACTTTGAAAATTGAGCAAAATTTGATCCCCTGATCACACCTCCCCATTGGGAAGCTTTTGGACCTCCAAAAGACTATCTCAGTCTATGTGAAGATGAGGGTATAGTTCCCTCACCC
>ML818017.1:65305-83263 GCA_009831015.1 Picea engelmannii
CCTCCTCTACGCATGCCACATCATGCAACGCTGTGCTCTTCCTGTCTTAACTGCCAGTCTATTTTTAGACTAAAAGTCCTTCCGCTTTTATCAACTCCAACTGCAGTTTCCCTTTCTTTCATTCTTTCTTCTGCTTTTCGCATGCCAGCATTCTCCCTGATTTTCTGAACTGGCTCTTTCCATGCCTCCTCTACGCATGGCACATCATTCGTGTTGTTTCTTAAAGAAAACTATTGGTAACTTTTGCTGCTTAGTCATGACCGTGGCTAAGGCGTGCGTTCTTATCAGCAAAGATCCAGCGCTGTTTCAACATAGTTTCCAGCACTGTGTTTCAGCCCAGCGCTGTGTTTCAACATCTGTAACATTACTGTGTTTCAGCTGTTACAGCACTGTATTTCAGCATAAGTTCCAGCTCTGTTTCAACATTGTGTTTCTGCATCTGTGTTTCATCATCTACGTTCCAGCATCTGTGTTCCAACATCTGTGATTTAACTTCTGTGTTCCAGCTCTGTTTCAACATTGTGTTTCAGCCCAGCGCTGTGTTTCAATATATGTACCATTACTGTGTTTCAGCTGTTACAGCACTGTGTTTCAGCATAAGCGTTCCAGCATCTGTGTTCCATCATTTGTGTTTCATCCCTTGAGTTCCAGCACTTGTGTTTCAGCACTTGTGTTTCAACATTTGTGTTCCAGCTTCTGTTGTGCGTGCTCCATAACCAACCGATTGCCATCAATGACAACCTTGACCATCTGCGTCATCTCTGCTATAGCCATATTTCCACATTGTTTCCTAGTGGCCACGATCATTTTCTGATCTCTTGGGTGACCAAGATATGGTCTCTTGTGTAGTTCATCCATTATGAACCTCTTCAAGTCATCACAACCTAGAATGTAAAGTCTATTTTTGTAGGTTAGTAGGCCTTCATCAAGCATCTGATAACCTTCATACTTTATCCCCGTGGGACCTTGCTTTAGGTATGATGGATGGATATAGCCTTTGTCCATAATTTACTTTAGCTGTAGCTTGAGCTCAACTAGCTCGGGTTTACTCATCCTATAGGGTGTACTAGACACTGGAACTGCTCCTGGTGCAACTTCTATCGAGAAGTCAATGTCTCTTCTTGGAGGTAGGCCCGATACTTCCTATGGGAACACGTATCTATACTCTCTTAATATGGGGTGGTATTCAAGGTTCAGTCTATCATCCTCAACAGATTCCAACACATGTATTGCATATAGAGGAGATCTCTTTCTGCAATACTTTTTCATTTGAAGGGATGATATTCGTTTCACTGAGACAAGATTCTGAATCCCTTGGAGGGTTATCTTTCTCCCTTCTTCATTTACACATTCTAAGGTTTTATGGTAACAATCCAACTTAGTTTTATAAGTAGTTAGCCAGTCCATACTAATCAACAAGTCATAACATCCTAGGGGAAGTATGTTAAGGGAAGCTTGGGTGGGCAATCCATCCATAATGAATTTGCAAGCTGGTATGGCCTCTACTACTTTTATTTTGGTGCCAGTGGCTAGTTGTACTAACCATGGCTTAACATACCTAATTGGTTACGATTTACACTTATCAATAGTCTGAGGGGCCACATAACTCAAATTAGAACCAGGGTCAATTAAAATAGAAATTAGATGGTTGACAATCATACCTTCCATCTCCACCACTGAATCTTGGTGGTCGACTTGTTTATTATCCACGGCTGCATAAATCCATGGCATGCTCCTAGCCACATCATTGACGGTGGTAGCTTCTTGGATGTTGTAAATTCTCCTATTGTTCTGCTGTCCGTGTGGACAGTCCCTTAGTAGATGTTCTTTGAGGGTTACAACCCCAACATTTCAAGGGTTCCTAGTGGACAACCCCAACATTTCAAGGGTTCCTTCTTTGGGTTATTCTCCCTTCCCAGGGTTTATCCAAAAGGTTTATTTCCACTATGGGAGGGGAAATTTTGCTGATACACACTTCTAGTAGGAAGGATTATCCTAGAGTCCTTCCTATAGTTCTTAAATATTGAGGATTTGAACCTCTTCTTATTGAATCCTGAACTTCTCTTCTTCTTCCAGTCCTCATGAGGTCCTATCTGATTCCCGAGCTGTTCATAACAATACCTTTCCTTCTGGATAATGTCTTCTAAGGTCATTGGCTCATCAAACTCAATTCCGTTCCGGTAGTTCTGAGGTAACCCACTGATAAATTGTTGCACTTTTACCTTTTCATCCTTTATGTAGGGTACATACCTCAACAAATCAAGGAATTTATTAACATATTCCTCTATGACGAGTTGTCCCATCTTGAGTTCATAGAACTCCTTAGTCTTCCCATCAAAGTATTTCTCTGACATATACTTCTTCTGAGTTTCTCAAAATATTTCCATGATAATTCCTCTTCATGGATTCCTTTCACATTCTTAAGATCTTCACACCAAATGAAGGCCTTTTCATTCAGGTTGAGGATGTCTATTCAAACCTTCAAGTTTTAAGAGTAGTCGTGGACTCTGAAGTACTTATTTAAACCAAGAAGCCAAGCTTTTGCCTCTTCCCCTTTCTTAATTTCCCCATCAAAAGAGGGTGGTTTGGCTTTCTTGAACTCTTCAGGGTCATGACTTTTGGAATTATTTCGCTTCTTTCCTTTCTTCTGAGGAAGCGAGCTATCTTTGCTACTAGAAGATCCCTTAGAGTTGCCAGTTTCATTTCCAGAGGACTCTCCTGATGAGTGCCCCCTGCCTCCAGGGTGGGCCTTTCTCGAGGCACTTCTCCCTGTATGGCCACTTATAGGGCCATGCTTTTGTTTTTCAGGTGGACTTTGACTTCTCTTCGTATGTCGTCAGTCCACATGACTGGTTGCAGGTCCATGTTGCAGCTGCCTCTGTATGTCGGATAAGCGCTTCCGCAAGACTGTATTAATTTCCATTTTTTTTCTTACTCCTTTATCAGTATCTCATTTTTCGCCTTGCAACTCTGTAATTCAGCCATGAGGCTCCTTACAGTTTCATCCATATCCGGAGGGGTCTCCACCACCCTCCTCTCGTTAAACTCTTTGTCTCTATTGTGGGAGCTATCTCCCACTTCATGGCACATCACCATCCTTTATGCTTATGGTTTCCCATGGTTCAATGACTACTTGATTGATGACAAAACACTCACTATTAGCCATCGGTCTATTAATTAATAGATAACACACAGTTCATATTTCTTAAATACACACACATAGTAGAAAACTTCGTTCTTTTCTGCTGTAAAATTTTAACCAGACTCTTTGAGGGAGAATTAAAATAGGGTATCACCCTTAAAAGTCCTTTAAATAAGGTTCTTACGCGACTCATTCATGAGCCCACACAGGCTAAGTGTTGTAATCATGCTCTGATACCAATTTGTAACACTCCCAACCCCTAAATAGCCTTCCTAGGGGCGGGGCATAGAATTTTCTCTTTTCCTGGTTCATTTTTTGGTCCTTTACTTAAGCCAAAACCCTCTTAATAAACTTACCAAAGATTACATATCTCACTAGGTGATTAAACCAACTAGTAGGGTCCTCCTCGTGACCTCGGGCTGAAAACTGGGAGCTAAGAGCCCGTGTTAGCAAAGTTTCAACACTTCGGAAGTTCCCAGATTTTGAGAGTTCTCAAAAGTGTTGACAAATTCCTAGATTTCCGAAAAAAGGAAGAAATCAATGGTCCACGTCCTTTGTTGAGATCCTAAAGTTACGGAGGGGTCTTCTGCTATCTATGCGCATCATACCTTTTTTCCAGATCCTCGAAGTCCTGAAATGTCTCCACATGCCATTATCCCTTCGGGGTTCGACGATCAACGATTCTCATCAAACATACCTTATTCCACACTATGCCCAAACTCCTGAACTCTTGTTATGTTCGACGATCGGTGATTTGGGTTGGACGTTCCTATATTGTACCACTCAATAAATCTTCCAAACTCCAAAGTTGTCTAAACTCACGAGGTCTTGATTACATCGCCAACCATGTTGGCCAAGCAGGCACGAACCAGGGTTGACATGTAGATGAGTCAAGGGTGACACGTAGATGAGTCAGGGGTAACACGTTCCCTCACCCAAGATGATATATTTCACGTTTCAAGGGCTCTATGGGGTAGGTGATGCGCATGGATCTAGCTGGCACGTGGCTCTTCGAGTTTAAATCCACGTCACCATGGAGGATGTCACTTCACCTAGTCGCTCTGGTATGATCGTCTCTCAACATCCCTCAGATCTCATGGTCGATATCCGATCAATACCAATTTGTTCATAGATCGATGGTTCACAACGATTGCGGGATCTCAATGTGCTCGCTCTTTATCAGAGAGTTCAATCTCCGCAATCTTAAAAGTGATCGCTCGACTCTTTCTAATCATGGTCATGGATCCTCCATCCTGATGAGATCAACTACGTTGGTTGATTTTGGGTCGTGAAATAGCACGTCCCATAATTTCCCCTTCACGCTTCACAATGATTCCTAATCGTCGATCTAATCGAACAATTGATATTCTACCCTTTAACTCTAGTGGATTTTTAGGTTGATCTTGACGACTGAGATCAGTTTTCCTCTCGATGAACGACTCACATTCATCTCCTTTGTTAAGTTCTTGATTCCTCCATGGCTCTTGTTACTCCAGGAGTTTGGGTAATACTGACTATCGTGAAATTTGACATCCTAGAGACTCGCATTCATCTCCTCTGTCAAGTTCTTGATTCCTCCATGGCTCTTGTTACTCCAGGAGTTTGGGTAATATTGACTATCGTGAAATTTGACATCCCAGCGCTTCGAGCTCCTAAAGAACCGAAAGCATCTTGAGCTAACTCCTTTCGGGCTTAGCGCAGGGTTACTAGACCCAGGTCATATGGACCTTTAGATGAATCTCGGGCTATGAGCTCTACTCTTAGCCAGATTTTTGGTTAAGGACTTGGGCCTGGAAATCCCGGTTGCATGGCAAGGAGTCTAAAAGAGGTATCCTCCTCAGACGGGTGATTTCATATCGACATGATATCTCTAACTCGGCTGTCTTACAAACTTATGTTCCAGGGAGCCTCCAAAGATAAGATGGGAATATTGACTATCAGTTAGAAGTGTAATTTTACATAGAGATAGAGGCATACACATATCATAACCATTCCAGACATAAGTCATTTATAAATACACATATGTATAAATCCAATCATTCATCCATTATTCCAGTTCAATACATAAAACAGGGAAAATACTTATCAGAACCAGATAACGTGAAGCGACTGCTGAAAGGGGTGCTTGTTTCCACCCAATCATAGGCCCAATCACTCCAAATGGATTTACAACTAGCCACCCCTGAGCTAGACCACGATGCTCTTTGATAAAATCCTTTCTTCCGGCTCAACGACAGTAGGGACGGAGGTTACTCTCCTCCTCCCGTAGGACCTTGGAAGCAGTTTACACAATACCAAACAAGGAGGACGAGCCTCATTTACCATCTTGTATCATAATCTTGCTAGCCATTTTCCTGCGACTAAAACATTCATCCTTAGTTCTTCAGTGAACCCGAGAGATTAGCCTCTTGTCCTGCACTCTTCACAGGTCTCCCTCTGCCCACCACACCTTCCTTTCTTGTCTCTTTCAGCAAGGTTGTGTGTGACTCGAATTCCCAGCCTGTGGTCAGGTCTGGAAACCTTACAGATGGATGCTCTACCCCATCCCCTCATTAAATCTTGAGGAGGTGTTCCCACGTACCATCTTGACTGTAATTCATTTCTAGGTCAGAGGACTGTTCTGGTCCTGAGAAATTAAATCCAGTAAAGTTCTAGTTTGGTGAAGGTTAACGCAACCATTACTGGTCCCCTTCACCATATCTTTTCATAACATTCGTGGTCTTTAATAGTACACCCCCGCTTCCAATAGTCATGCAACACTTATCCATTTTCTAGTAAATAACATAATTTACATTCATTGACCTTTTATACAAAAGTACATCGAATAAAAAATTCATACATATTGAGATTTCCATAGTCTCTTGGCCATAAGAGTTGTATTTACAAACTGGGGGAAATAGGGTGTTATATTGATGGTGCTACACCTTCCCACTGGACCCGATATTGGTTATATTGGCCCTGTCGAGTATGAAGGGTCTTCTTATCTAAAATATGCACACTCTTTTCCTTTTTCTTGCTCATAATGGCCTATTTCTAATCCACCTATGCCTCATTGTCATCTCCCAGATCGTCCCCATGGAATATATACAAATAAGAAATGTTAAACACAAGGGAGATATCGAGATCAACTGGTAAAATGACCTTATAATCATTGTCGTTGATTTTCTTGAGAATCTTGCAAGGACCAATTTTCTTATACTTCAATTTGTGGTAGGTTCCTCTAAGAAATCGTTCTTTCCATAAATAAACCATCACCAAATCACATTCATTGAATACTTGGTATCGTTGGTGAGCATATTTTATAACTTTTTTATGTTCATTACTGGCCTGAAGTTTGTGTCTCACATGTTGCTGCAACTGTTGAATGTGTTTTGTAAATTCTTCCCCATCATCACTGATCCTATCCCCAAGTGGTAACTACACCAAATCTGGGAGACCCATAAGATTTATACCTTAAACAATATGAAATGGATATTTACATGTAGATCTATTCACTGAACTATTGTAGGAAAATTCTACTTGAGGTAAAGTTGAATCCCACTGCTTGGGATTCTCTCCAAAAATGCTTTGTAACAACTTTCCCAAACTTTGATTTACAACCTCATTTTTTCCATCTGTTTGGGGGTGATAGGCACTGCTGAACTATAATTTAGTCCCCCTTTTATTCCCTAAATTCCTCCAAAGATGACCCAAGAAGCAAGTATCTCTATCAGAGGTAATAGTTTTTGGAACCCCATGTGATCTAACAACTTTTGAAAAAAAAAATTCTGCCACCCTTGATGCATCACTAGTTTTCTTGCAAGCAATGACATGAGACATTTTAGAGAACCTATCAACAACCAAAAAAACAAAATCATTACCTCGCTATGTGTTTGGGAGCCCTAACACAAAATCCATGCTCAAATTTGTCCATGGGCCTGTGGGCACTGGTAATGGCATATACAACCCTGTGTTCTGTGAGTTTCCTTTATCCATTTGGAAAATCCTACACCGTGCCACATAATTGGTTATATCATTTTTCATCTTCGTCCAGTAATACTTATCTTCAATTAAGGCTAGCATCTTATCCTTTCCAAAATGTCCTGCCAAAACACTATTGTGAAGGTGTCTGTTAATATTTTCCCTCATTGAACCAATTGAAATGCATAGTTGTTTTCCTTTGAATAGGTATTTGTCTTGCATAAAATATTCACCCTGATTAAGATCCATGTTCCCAATGATTAGATTCTTCAACTGTTCCATAATCTCTTGAAAATCATTATCAAACACATAGAGATCCTTTAATGAAACAAATCCAATTAATTGATTTTCCATGGTTGTCAAAAGAACAATGCGCTGACTCAAAGCATCAACAACTTTATTCCATTGTTCGGATTTGTGCTTCAAAAGAAAGGTGTATCTTTGTAAGAAAGAGACCCATTTTGCATGTCTACTGTTCAATTTCTTTTGGGTGTTTACATATTTTAATCAATGTGATCAGTAAATAACAAAAACTATTTCGACACTAAATAATGCCTCCAATGTTGGAATGCTTGCACAATTGCATAAAATTATACATCATATGTGGAGTAGTTCTTTCTGACCTCATTCAAGTTTTCACTAAAGAATGAAATTGGTCTACCTGCTTGGATAAGTACAACTCCAATGCCTACATGTGAAGGATCACAATCTACCTCAAACACTTTATCAAAATCCAGTAAGGCTAATATGGGTGCCTCAATTACCTTCTTCTTTAGAAAATTAAAACTTTCCTCAGATTCATTGGTCCACATGAATATCTTGCCTTTGGTGCAATCTGTTATGGGTGCTACAACACTGCTAAAATTTCGAATAAATTTACAGTAAAAGGTATCCAACCCATGAAAAATTATTACCTATGTTATGATCCTATGAGTAGGCCACTCCAAAATTGCTCAGGCCTTTTCTGAATGCATCTTTACTCCTTCTTCCAAGATGAAAAAAACCCAAAATACAAAACTTTCTTGTAGGAACCTATATTTCTTCCTGTTTTCTTAAAGTTGATGTTTTCTCAATGCATCCAATATAATTTTTAAATGTTGCAAGTGATCTTCTTTGTTGTTACTGAAAACTAGGATGTCATCAAAATAAAAAAAATCAAACTTACCAATATAAGGTCAAAGCACAATATTCATCAACCACATGAAAGTACTAGGTGCATTGGACAACTCGAATGGAATCACCATCCATTCATTTAGTCCATCCCTAGTCTTGAAGGCAATTTTCCATTCACCCCCTTCACAAATCCAGATCTAGTGGTATCCACTTCGCAAATCAATCTTACTAAAATATTTAGCTTTGGATAACACATCCATCATGTCGTCCAAGCATGGTATAGGAAACCAATATTTTATGGTAATTTTATTGATTTCTCTGTTATATGTGCACATCCTCCATGTATTATCCTTTTTGGGAGTCAACAATGTTGGTACATCACATGGACTCATGCTATCTCTTACTAAAACTTTATTTAAAAGTTCTGTCACTTGTCGGTTGATCTCTACATGTTGTGTAGGACTCATCCTATAGGTTTCCTGATTAGGTAAATATGATCTTGGGATTAGATCAATGTGAATTTGAATATCCCTCTTTGGTGGAAGACCATCAGGTAATTCATTAAGGATAACATCAACATATTCTTCTAGTAACTTGGCCACTTTAGTAGGAATTGGTAAGTATTTCACGACTCCTTTTTGCACTATTAATGCATAGCAAAATCCCGTTGCCTTTGTTTCCTTAACAAACTCTCTTTTTGACAACATATTCTCAGTTTTTCCCTCATCCTTAAGGGGAAATAAGATGACTTTCAATCCATCCTTCCAAAAGGTGTAGGTATTCTTTCTTCCATCATGAATGACTTTTCTGTCGTATTGCCAAGGCCTCCCCAATAACAATTGAAATGCATCCATCATAATGACATCACACCATACTTCATCTTTATAAGTCTTACTGATGGAAAACTTGATCAAAAATATTTTATTAATGGTGACTTCATTCCCCTTTTTGAACCATGCAATTCGATAAGGATGGGGATGTGTTTCAAATATTAATTTCAACTTATCTACCATCTCATTGGAAACCATATTCTCAGAACTGCCACTATCAACAATAACTTGACATAACTTTCCCCCAGAAGTGCATTTGGTTCAAAAAATATTTGTTCGAAGCCAAGAATCTTCATTGCCACTACTCTACCTTTTCTCTTTTTCGGGAATCACCATTGACTTCTGTATCATGAGACTATCCGCCATATGAGGTGGGACTTCACATTCAACTCCTTCTTCATTCTTAGATTGGACCAAGTTCAAACTAGGCTACTATGATTGCTTCGACTCTTGAATGTTATAATTTGGGAATTCAAATGCTCGATGACCCTCTACAAAACACCTGAAACACGCATAAGGTCCTCCTCTACCACCACTGTAACCTCTACCCCTATGAAATCCTCTTCCTTGTGGCTGATTCAGGTTACCTTGTTGAGTATCTTCCGCTTTCTTAGCTCCTTGGGATGATTCACCTCTGCCATAGTGTTGGCCCTCAACCAAGTTTTGAGGAAACGTTGGTTGTGTTTGACCATTTTGGGACTTCGATAGGCTGGTCGAAGACAAAGCACCCAGGTGAGGTGGAGATTGCAGGATCTCACCCATTTTGCAGTATTTTTGGGCTTTTAGGGTTTATGTAACGGGTATGGGATGTCGACCCATGGGTTTACCCATGATTAGGCCTCTTTGTAATGTATAAATACGTAACTAAGTGATGTAATAAGTAGTTACTAGTGATTGATCGACTTAGTGCATAGCTAGTTGGCTTTGTGCACGGATGTGTTAAGGCTTGTAAAGCTAAGTGCAAGCGTTTTTTAAGTGCTTTGTGCACAGACTGTGTAAGGATTTGTGTCGTGACCTGATTTTGAGGAAGGTGGATCTAGCGCGTTGTGCACAAATCACCTGTCCAGTTCAGAGTGAGCTCTGTGGCTCTGTGCCTGTAAGAAGATAGAAGGATACTAATAAAGAAGAAGAAGATTTGGTGGACGTAGCCCCACACTTGGGTGAACCACGTATATCCTATGTCGATGTGCTTGTGTAATGTTTTCCATGTTATTTATGTATCTATTTTCTTAGTGAACTGTTATTGATGTATGATAGATAGATCTATGAATTCTTAGTGCTTTATGATGTGAATGAATGTTAGATCTGAGCTTATGCTATGTGCTAAAAGGTTGTAAGGGTTAGATCTTGTGCTGATCTATAATTAGGATTAATCTGCAATGTGAATAAGAATCATAACTTAATGCATATTGTTGGCTAAGTACTCTGTTGTGTTGTGATCACAAATTTGTGTCCCAACTAGGTTCTAGACACCTGAGTCCTACAACCTCCCCTGCCTCCACCTCGGGTGAGAATTCATTTGCTTCGCAGGTGTTTCCGAAAGGGCCGGTAGTTAGGGTTTTGTTGATGCGCTGTTGAAGCGTTGAACCCTGGGTCTGCCCCTATGCCAACAAATGGTTCCTTTGTCGGGACCTGAAACTCTGATTGTTGGGAACTGAAGAAAAGAGAAAGCTTTGTGCGTAGATCTATTGCTATAGTGGACAATTTTCTACTTGACTTGCGAAGCTTTGTGCTAAGAAAGGAACCAGATCTGAAGAAAAGAGGTAAGATCTTACATCTTTGTGCTCTGGTAAAGGTAAGATAAGTGGAAATTTTTTCTTCGAAAGTATGAATCTAGGTATGTTTGATAGATTTTGTCCTAGTCTGAAAACTAGGGCATGGTTAGAAGAAAGAGTTGAATTGAATAGATTTGATAGAGATAGTGAAAGATATGTTATTCCTATGCATAGAAAGAATCTTTGGACTAACAAGTGGATGCAGGAACTTAGAAATAATTTTTGCAGATTATAGGTCCCTCACTGTGATCCTAGTGTGCAGTACAAGAAAGGTTGGGGATCATTTAAAAGGAAGAGAGGATTGACACTGTGTTATAACTACAGAAGACCAAGACATCTTGCTAAGGAATTCCCTGGTGTAGGTCCTATTTGTCTTTGTTGAAAATATGTTAATCATGATGTTTTGTCTTTCCCTAGAATGATTGACAAAGTTGAAAAGATGAACATGAGACCAAAAAACTATGAAGAAGGTCAAGGGACTAAGGATATGTTAGAAAACCAGAAAGAATCAGAGACTCTATTATTATAGATGAAAGAACCACTGAATGGTCACTGGGACATCAGTTTACCAGAGATATTAAAAGAAAAGACGTGCATAGAAACAATAATAGGATACTTTGGCATAGACTGTGTCTTGGATGAGGAAACACAGGTGAATATTATGCTAGAAAGCACTTGGAAAATTTTGGGAAAGCCTGACATGATTCCTTCATTGGGAAGGATAGGATTGTTTAAAGGAAAGATGATGACCCTATTTGGAAGAGTTACTAATGTACCTATGATTACTCATGGAACATCGACCGAAGAAGAATTTGAATTCATTAAGTTTGTTGAGAAAAACACCCCTTTTGCACTTTTTCTAGGAAAGACCTGGATTGAGAAAGATCAGATCCGAAGGAAAGGAGAGGAAGAAGCTACAGAACAGAAAAAACAAGAATTAAGGGACTTCATAGCTAGAAAAATAGAGCGACTAATACAAGAACAAGAGGACAAGTCGAAGAAACAAAAGGCAAGAGAGTTAGTTGTCTAAGTTGAAAGAACACATGGAGGCTTGAAAAACCTGTCCATGCAGGAAAGAAGTATATCCACCCCAGAAGTAGTAAGAGAAGATGTATTACACTCGAATCCTTTGAAGGACCCTCAACAGTGCAAAGTCACTTTAATAAGAGAAAATAAGAATGAGAATGGAAAGAGGAATACAAAGACTCATATCATAGGAATGAAGGAAAGAAAGCTCAGTAAGAAGAAAACAAAGTTGGAAAAACTGCATGAAGTACCAGAGAAGACTTCATAGAAAGCAGGCTTGCCAAACTTGAACCTCGCCAAAATAGCATAACAACGCAGAATGGCACTTCAACGCGGCAAAGATATATGACCATTGGAGGTGTACTGACCGTTAGAATGATGCTCCAGAACGGTTAGAAACACAATTATTTCCGAAAAAAACACCATTGGACGGTTGAGACCGTGCCATAGCGGATGGATTCCTATTGATTAAGGCATTTCGACCCGTTGAAGGAATCCATTACGACGTTGCTTATTTAATCCGTTGAATGCTACACTGGAACCACTTTTTACAAATTGAGATAACTGAGCTAACAAAGAATTGACCACATACCACGCTGTGTTGTCTAGACCTCGTCGTCCGTCTGATTTCCTTGTCTACCTGTTTGCCTACCCGAGTTGTTTGATCACGAGTGTGCCTGTCGGGTGAACGTAGCACAGTAGAGAAGTCTATGGAGGAGATATTAATAGACCTTATGGTTGAGAAATTCATGTCTATAGGAATATAGGCATCATCAATTGGAGGATTTAAAGCATCCCCCTCGACTGCATGTCGGTATAGCCGAAACGTGATTGAGAAAAGAAGCAATCACCATAACGATCTGGCGAACGCGAAGCATATCCCGTCGGTCTTTCCTAACTACATCCTGCCTTTGGCTGGCGCGGTTAGTCGTGACAATGTCCCGCGTGATTTCGAGTACACACTCATCACTGCATACCTCCCAAAAGGGATATGTGCAGTCGGATTGCAGTTGGGACTGATCCCAATGCTCAAGATCAATGATTTTAACCTTGCATATCGAAAGAAATATGCGATCCTCAAACCGCATAGGTACCATATGAAGATGAATGTGAAGAAGCCTAAGATAGTGCCCCAACCATGGATTAAGGAGATCACATGATCAACGATATTAAATGTGATGAAGATACCCCACTTCGACAGACATAAGGAGGTTAACATGTGCGTTAAACTCCTCCTGTCGTCCTACCATGGAGGTAACCTCTGGTTATATAGGTGCATCACTGTGGATCTGACGTTGATCCACCTCATTACTGGACTAAGCATGCAGGGACCATACCCTGAAAAATTCTACCCAGGGAAGGCTGCAGATCGCTTCCTGGCACAATGAATAAATGAGGCATATGGCGATGTGGAGAAGGGGAAGTGAGGCTACAAGGTATCCTCCATCTAGGATGATGCAGTGCGCCTCTCTTGTCAGTTGATTGCTGGAAAGCTCTTCAGAAAGAATCATCCTACACAAGTCATAGGGTTCGTAGTTAACCTCGCAGGGAAGTGTGTCGAAGGAATGCAGATGAATTGGGTGAGCTACCTCGTCAACGAGTTGGAGAAGGACTGTCGCGATGCACAGGACCAAGGCTACGAATTTCAGTTCAGTTGGTTGTTGATTCTAATCACATTTGTTGCTTGGGAGATGCCAGAGGGAATGACATTCCCAGAAGTCGAGCCATTAGAACCATTGGCCATAAGTTTCACCACCTTGTGGTATATGAGCTATATGGGGAAGCAGTGACAATCAAATGCGACATTCCACGCTTACTACCTACAAGTGAAGCGTGCCATTGGAGCATTTCCGTGGATGACCCCAAACACTTTGCATACGTACATGCCACTAGCGAAGTTCTATACTGACCGACACTTCATCTACATCACCACGCAAAGGGATGAAATTAAGGAGGAGCTGCAGTCCTATTGTAAATTGACTAATGAAGATATGGAGGAGATAACCAAGGAATGGCCAGCCGAATTCCTTGTACCGGTCGAAGATGAAAAAATCTTCGACCTCGACATCATCAAAAGTCCTTTGGTTACCCAGATTGAGTATGATGGACAGAGCAACGCAAAGAAAAAGAAGAAGAAATATGAAGTCCAAGACATAGAAAGTGATGAGAAGGACAACACATTGGAGGAAACTACGTCTGAATCACCTGTAGGAGGACGAGGAGATGAAGTGAACCAAAAGGAAGGAGGGGAAGAAGAAGAAAATAAAGACGAAGGTGAAGCTACATTGCCAAAGGATCCCCTTAGAGAGTTTGAGACATCAAATAAAAGGAATGTTTCTCTGCAGAAACCCTCAACACGAAAGAAATCCCAAGCCAATAAGCCTCAGTCACAGAATGTGCTCACAGTGGATGACATCGATCTCATCATCACAGCTGTAGAAGATGCTTTAGAAGATATCTTGCAGAAACATGGAGCAAAGCAGGAGTCGATGTACGACATAATAGAGAAAGATTTTAGAGACATCCATCAAGCTATCCATTCAAGCCGCGTAGTGCCTACTGTGCTATCCTCAACAGAAAATGTAGAATTGGGGGATGAGCCCACCCAGTTGTGAATGTTAGAAGATGTGACCGAGGCTCACCTTTTTCAAGCCTAGGAAGAAAAGGAGCAGGCCACAGAGGCCTTAAAGCAAGAAAAGGAGGAAGTCCTAGAGAAACTTCGAGTTGCATAGAAGGAGAAAAGTGAAATTCAGGCGGAGCTCGAGTAGAAAAATGCAAAGATGCAGGAAGAAAAAGACCAACTGCTTGTAGAGAAGATTGTAGTCAAAAAGGTAGTAACTAGAGCACTTCACTTTGTGCCGGCCTTGGCATAGGAGGAACCAGAGTCAACTGAGATGCAAGTGGGGAAGCTCGCTGAGGCTATTCAACAACTTCAGGCAAGAGTAGCATAGATAGAAATCCAAGTAGTACCTAGCACTCTGCAAGAAGTGCGGGATCAGAGGGAAGAAACTAACAGAAGCACTGTAGAATGAATCAAGGCATTGGCCTCAGAATGTAAGAAACTAATTGACCAAAGTGCGCAGACCTATGAGCGCCTCGCAGAAGATCCAGAGCTGAGGACATTGGAAGCACAACTTCAGGAGGTGAAGAACCAGACGTTTACAGTGCAAGCACAGATGAAGCTGCTTACTGCAGTTGAGAATATGAAGAGGTCATAGGAGCAACGTGTAGTTCAACAGTAGGTCAATTCCATCTAGAGCAGAGGTATGGAAGTGACACAGAGACTCCAACCATCGCAAGATGAAGCCTGCACACTTTTTGAAGAGATCGAGGGACAAGGCTCACAGTTGGAACAGGTGGTCGCAACAGTAGAACAATGCCTAGAAGGGCCTGTCACCGAGCAAGTAATTCAGGAGTTCGCTGAGCAGGAGGCTCTAGCGTAGAAGTAAGTTGATGCAGCTCGAGCTAAGATCGAGGCCTTCGAAGCAGAATTTCCTAGATCGGAGTGACTCGGGACGAGTCACAGGTGAGTGTTGGGGGCTTGTTGGCCCTCGACCAATTTTTGAGGAAACATTGGTTGTGTTTGACCATTTTTGGGACTTTGACAGGCTAGTCAAAGACGAAATGCCCAGGCGAAGCAGAGATCGCAGGATCTCGCCCATTTTGTGGGCTTTTTTGGATTTTAGGGTTTTTGTAACAGGTATGGGATGTCGACCCATGGGTTTGCCCATGCTTAGGCCACTTTGTAATGTATAAATAAGTAACTAAGTGATGTAAGAAGTAGTTACTAGTCATTGATCATCTTAGTTCATAGCTAGTTGGCTTTGTGCGCGGATGTGTTAAGGCTTGTAGAGTTAAGTGCAAGTGTTTTGTAAGTGCTTTGTGCACAAACCGTGTAAGTCTTTATGCCGTGACCTGATTTTGAGGAAGGTGGATCTAGCGCGCTGTGCACATATCACCTATCTAGTGTAGAGTGAGCTTTGTGGCTCTGTGCCTGTAAGAAGATAGAAGGAGACTAATAAAGAAGAAGAAGAGTTGGTGGACGTAGCCCCACACTGGGGTGAACCACGTATATCCTATGTCGATGTGCTTGTGCAATGTTGTCCATGTTATTTATGTATCTATTTGCTTAGTGCACTATTATTGATGTATGATATATAGATCTATGAATGCTTAGTGCTTTATGATGTGAATGAATGTTAGATCTGAGCTTTTTCTATGTGATAAGAGGTTGTAAGGGTTAGATCTTGTGTTGATCTGTAATTAGGGTTAATCTGTGATGTGAATAAGAATCATAAATTAATTCATATTGTTGTCTAAGTGCTCTGTTAAGTGTTGTGACCACAAATCTGTGTCCCAGCTAGGTTGTAGACACTTGAGTCCTACAACCTCCCCTGCCTCTACCTCAGGTGAGACTTCATCTACTTCGCAGGTGTTGCCGAAAGGGACAGTAGTCAAGGTTTTGTTGGTGCACTATTGAAGTGTTGAACCCTGGATCTGCCCCTGTGCCAACACATAGTTAAAACCACCCAATGAGGAAGTCAATGTACCCCTCCTTGCTCCTCTATTCCTTTGAGAAAATTGTTAGTTTTTCTTTTCCTCGTCCTTTAAGGCTAATTGGTATTCCTCTTCCATGTTGTGAACCCTATCCATGCTCGGTTCATCTTGAATAGAAAATTTTAAACAATTCACGTACCTTGGAGCCAGTTGCTCATCAGTTTCCGGGTGATCCACACAAATGTACAATTGATAAAAATCGTTTGTGAGTTCCTCCATGGTGGATAGGTTTTTCTTCAAGTTATGAAATCTACGAAAAAAGGTTCTGGGAATAGTCCAGAGGCAAAAAAAATCTCACAATTTTTTTCCATCTAGCTCCAGTTCCTAATTTTGTATTTTCCTTTTTTTGCTCTATATTTCTGCACATGATTCCACTAGATCATGGAATGACCCTTCAACTTGGTGCATGCAAATTTCACCTTTTCCCTTTGGCATAGGCTACCATTAAAGAACATTTTCCATGGAGTTCAGCCAACCTATTAACTCCTTTGGTTTAAGATTCCCTGCATATTATGAAACTTCCATCTTGATCCCATCATTTCTCCCTTTGATCATCCTTTCTTCAAAATTCATGCACTCTAATTGTTCTTCTTCATGTTTTGTATGCTGATCTACATCTCCTTAGACTATCCCATCATTAGGAACTTCTCTTTGTATTATTCTCTGACTAGTCAATACATTTGTAGGATCTTCTACTTGCCTTTGGAGGTTTTTCATATCTCTACGCATTTGAGCAAGATACCCTTCTCTTCCTCTTCCTCTCCTAGCCATCTTCATGTTTTGATACCAGATAATGTAACCAATAAACTTAGATTCATTCACAAGATCTAAAAACCATGAAAACACATGAGAGTGGAAAATAACTCTCTTTTATTCCTTCTCCATCCTAAATGTTACAATGGAAGTTCAACCCCTTATAACTACTATCTAAGATTTTTGAAAACAACTAATTTTGGAAAAAAAGCTAATTTTAGGACATTCTCGCATGACTCTAAAACTAACCAATAATTAAGAACTAACTAGAGTGACACTATTTTTCAACTCACTTTTCTGATTAAGTTCATAAACTAAGAGATAGTTGATAATTAAAAAATTAAAAATTCCCGTAAAAAAACTAAAACCCCAATTTGAGGCCTTATATGAAGGAATTTGGCCCCGGAAAAATGTGGAAACGATGTCTGATCTGAAGGATCATATTGGAACGACAATGAACTCTTTGAGACACAACTCGCTGTAAAATTTTAGCCCAAACAGATAACCTATTCAAAAGTTATGACCCTTGGAAAATACCTGCATAATCCCTGCATTAGAAATAAATTGGATACTACACTGAAGAGATCCACTACGTTTCACTCACGCAGTGATGGGAAAATAAAATTAGTGAATATGACTTTGGTTCAAATTTTTAGAGGTTACAATTAAAATAATTTAAGGAATCATGATGAAAATTTTGTTTATGTAGAACATTCTTATAATAGAGTTGTCCATGCTTCCAACAATAATTTTTGTTTGAAATTGATTTTGGATATTTTCCACCATCACCAAGCAGGGGCAA